>SNQJ01S0011468.1:44071-98953 GCA_010110895.2 Picea sitchensis | reverse complement strand
CTCTTACTCCACAAAGTGTCTTCCCGTGAGGGCTTTCACCATAAGGGGACCACTTTGGAGTTCATCCATATTTACTTCTTATCAACCATGACAAAACAATAATGAGTCATATTTACATCAAACACTATTGGGTCCATTACCCATACCTTTGTGCTACGGGTCGTTCTTCAAGGGTTGACATCAATGACAACCAACCTTAATCAACATCCCTATTCCTATAGAAGTAAGTACCAATTATTTCTACTAATTGGATACGTTCTGTATACTCTTCCTAGGAATTTTGATCTAGTTAAGTACTGAAGAGGGAGCTATATATTATGAACAATTATTCTTCTCCACAAACTGTTCTTTGTGATCAGATTCCATAAGTTCTTAGCAGTCAATGAATTGCCAAATAGATGTGATTTCTTTAATCCCCAACCACCCTCACCTTTGGGTTTTGCTAAATATTTCCAACTGGCCAATGTAAACCCATCCGATCATCCTTTCCCTTCCATAGGAAATTATAACAAATCCTTCTAATTTTCTCCAAAACTCCTTTGGGAATGTGTGTCAGAAAATGCTAGTATACGAGAATAGCTTCCAAAATTTATTTCACTAGAGAAAGTTTGCCTCCCCTAGATATCCACTTGTTGCACCAAAACTAAATGCACCATTCAATTTTTCTAATGAACTAGTTCTTGTCTTTTTTCAAATATCCATTAAATTTTATGATAAAACCCAAGTACTTCAAACCCTCTTGTAAATCCAATTGCCTATAAGGAAAAAGGATCTTCATATTATATTCTTATTCATCACTCAACCTAATGAAACAAATGGCTAACTTCAAATAATTTACCTCCATCACAATAGATTTGTAGCAAAGGTCAAGGATTTCCTAATATTTCCATCACAATAGATTTGAAGTAAAGGTCAAGGATTTCCTAATATTTCCATCACAATATATTTGTAGTAAAGGTCAAGGATTTCCTAATATTCCCAAGCACCATCAATAGAACCATTTATGAAAAGTAATATGTCATCAACAAATAGTAAATGTGTTAAGTTTACACCACCTCTGATCTTGATATATTGTAATATTCTATGCCTTTTATCCTCCAATATCGATCTACTTAATCCCTCCACCAATAGAAATAAGTAAGGAGATAGTGGGAAAACCTGTGTTAAACCTTGGTGGGTTTAAAGAAAGGGGAAGTTGCCCCATTTATGAGAACAACATATGAAATCAAACTCACACGACCCATAATATAATTAAAAACTAGAAGACTAACACCCACATCAATTGGTAAAAATATTAGATATAGCCAGCAAGTATGGTCATAAGCCTTGGATAAGTCATGTTTGATCATCATTAAAGACAATTTCTTGATCTAAATAATGTGCAAGCCTTTCAAGGTTGAGCCGATGGATTCATGGATTTGTCTTCCTTCAAGGAAGCCAAATTGTTTTGGATAAATAATAGCAAATAATACCTTCTTAAGTCTTATATACAACACCTTTGAGATTATCTTAAATACACATTTACACAAAGCAATAGGCCTGGTGTTTTTGTCCTTTATGTAGTAATGATTCTCTAGCTATGTCACAATCTACACTCTCTTCTCTTTCAAATTCATTTAGTGGTTATATCTATGTCCCCAAGAACATATAACTTTAACAAATGATACAATGAGTTCCTTTCAACAATCATAACACCAATTAATGGCCCTTCCTTTCCCTCTAGCCATAGTGAACCAATGAATTGACTAGTTGTGTAGTCATTTCTTGTTGAACATATGTCAACTTTAACCATTTGTTGGATCCAACAAATGTAATTCTCGAATTTTGACAACTCTAACATTTGCATCATAGAAATTGTGTAAGGGAATTCATGACCCCTACAAGTTATTGAAACACCATCAACTTCTTGGGCATCATGTAGAATGCACCCTCCTATACTCCAACTCTCCTACTTCTCCAAAATCAACCCTTTGTGACCTTTGTATTTTTTGGCAACAACAACTATTGTCTCTTGGGAAATTTCTAGTAGAGACATTCTTCCCTATTTCTCATATCTCAAGACTTGGATATTTTCATTAGGGAAAATTCGAGGTCGAAAATGGGCCTCCTAAGGAAAATAATAAAATAATATTTAAAATAATAAAACAAGAGATGAATTTGCAAAGGGAAAGAAAGAAAACTACTTTTTAATCATATTTTCAACTTATCTCCTTATAGGTTTACCCAAATTTCAAGTGTACGCACTCATTGGATGCAAAATTAAATTCCACATCCAATGAATACCCGATCTATATAGTTTTGATAGACCCAATGTGAGATAAACTGGCAATACATGAATTTTTTTCATGTATTTCCAATTTGTCTCGTTGTGGGTGTATCAAAACTATGAAAAGTGGGTGTGGATCTATTACTCATTGGATGTGGAATTTAATTATGCATCCAATGAGTGCCTACACTTGAAATTTTAGTAAACCTATAAGGAGATAAGTAAAAAATATGATTAAAAAAAAGTGGTTTTCTTCCTTTCCCTCCAAAAATATTTACTCTTATGGTTGACATCATCATCTTGAATCCTATTGGTTCTTTTAAAGTTGATTTTGATAGTATATTTTTTGTTTTGAGGCTCATTTTTTACCTCCAAATTCCCCTAATGCAACACTAGACACATTTGTTGGCTCAACCTCACATTACAATAGTGGATTTAGAGTGTTATCTACTTTCTCCCATTGTCTTCAAAAGCAATCTCATCACACTGACAATTGTCAATTCTTAGCTCTTGTTCACTTTTGAAATTTTTTGAAGACTTACCTATTTTTTGGAAGAAGCAATGAGTACTTATTTTCCAAATAAGTCGGCTAGTGTTCACCCTTTACGCTTAGGGATGGGTAATTTATTGATGTATGCAAAAATGGGTTGGAATCCCTCACATGTTACTTTGGAGGCCATATTTTGTGATGAGAGCCTCCACAAAATTTGATGAATATTGTAAAAAGGTGTACTTTTATTGTGAAATATTATAAATGTGTCCATTTTAGTTGTTGGATATGAAACCAAGTGATGTAGTTTAAGGTGACTATAATTGATTAAATATTATTTATAATTGAATGTGTCGTTATGTTTGGCATGCAATTTTGATTAGATTATTGTAGGTGTGTTGCAAAGGTGTATCCCACAACAAACAAGAATGGTGTCAAACTAAGCTACAAGTTCATGTTGCATAATTTGAATGAATCGAAGATAAGGCCCAACAAAAATTTTCAACATGAATTTATCAAGGGTTTGGATTCCTCTTGACACTTAATATATCTAAGGTGTATACGAATATGTGCTTGTTAGAGTGGCATGTGGCCATGTCAAAATCAAAATTATATAATATCTAGAAAGGGATGTTTACTTGCAACATTCATAAGTGGTCTTAATTAAGTTTTGTTTGAGTTTATAAATGTTTTTTCTTGTATAATTAAGGTTAGTTAAGATTTGTTTTAATTTATTATCATTTATTAGCATATAAGTAGGTTTGGGTTAGGGTATAGTACTTCATAATCGTTCTCATTAAAAAAAAATGATATACCGCAAGGTGTGATGTTGCTTTGAAAAGGTAAGCTCTATAAAAGGTAGATCGATATAAGAACAAAAAGATGGAGTATATAATTTAAGACAAGTTACAGGTCCTAGAATGTGGCTTCAAGAGGATGCAAAAAACCAAAGAAATCATTTCCTAAACAACTTTGAATTTAATTTAGTCTAGAAATACAATATATGTGGCTCAATTCAAATTGGAGATCAAAGATTTGAAGATCAAACTAAATAATTGATACAACATTGGGTATCTATTGACTATTTATACATGAAATAAAGATAAAAATATAAATGAAATATGTTCTGAGTCTTCTCGTCATTTCCAAGATGTTTTACATCAATCTTGACCTCTAAAGCATCGAACCATTATCCCAATTCTTTGACATCAATATTCCATTTTACCAACGATATGTTATGGTTGATCATGACTATAATGGGGTCGTGTCCTCTAAATGTTCATAATCCATAAGATAGAGAAATATATGGTGTCTACATTAGAATTCTCTTAAAAGAACCTCTAAAATGGGTTAGGGATTCTTTACACTTCTTTTAGATACCTTCTTCAGTCATATTCTTCATAATACATGTGTTTACTATCATGGACCCAATTTAATTGTTTTCTTATGTCTTGTGTATACTTTAGTTTTGATACTGTGTATACTTTAGTTTTGATACTGTACTCGAAATCATTGCCAAAATATTCTATCAAAAAATAGTGGACTTCTTAGTGGAGGCCCAAGTGTCAATTTTTTATAGCTTGGAACTAATATTGATGTTATCATTTTCTTAGAATGTTAATTTTATATCTCCCTTATCAATCAATCATGACATGTAGCATAATATACCGACTAATGTATTGTGTAAGATCTCTTAGTTGATTTAACAATTAATTTATCTGGTACCATCAATCCAGTCCTAGAGTGGTATTAATTGTTGAAGATACATAGTTCCTTCATGTGAGGTTAACAATCACAACTATATATTTATTCACACTATACACAACCACCTCCATGATGCCCAATACCAATAGATTAGCTTGATGCTATAAATGGAGAGCTCATAGCTCAATAAATTAGAAGTGAATAAGAATGAATTGAGAAGTGAATAAGAATGAATAAGCCTTTATTTGTTGCAGAAGCATGCTACTAGTAAATGAGTGTTTTGCAACATTACAAGTTAAGTGTAAATCATAATAGGGAATAAACATGTGGGGAATAGAAAGACATACAATAGAGACTAAAGCAAAAAACATGTGCACCCCAAGATATGTATTAATCTATGGAATCATATTTCCATTACAAGATAGAGTAATGAGAGAGGTAGGGATCAACGACAAACAATATGAACCCCGTAGTAGTGCATTTAATGTTGTGTATGTTGCGATATACATCATTGTATTTAAAGCATCTTTAAATCTGACAATGTATGTCCTAGATCCCAGCATGCACAACATTAAATGCACTATTGAGGGGTGCATATTGCTAGTCGGGATCGAAGGGTGATTCCACGTACATTAAATAATTTTACAACCCATCTAGATACATTTTTATGTGCAATTATTTTGTTGTTTCATACTAAGGACAAAACATCGCTATTCAACATTTTGAGTTGACTACGTATGGTCATTGAATGACATATATTGATATTAGTTATCAACATTAGACTATTGTTTGACAACACATGTATTCCAACATAGGATGAACACCTTCAGTAACCAATCACACAACTAGATCAAAAATCAACACATCGATGTTTTGACGTGGTAAAACCCCTGTGGGGAAACATCCACGGCCCCAGCCAACGCGACCACTTGGAGTAGTTTCTTAATGCAAAAGAAAAATATTACAGAGAGATTTTACAAGAAATTTTCTCACAATCGATCATTGGAAAATGACCCTCCATGCTCTTTAAATAGAGATCATGGACCAATCGGGTGTTAAGCCACAGATCAATGAGGTCGTTAAGATCAAGGAGAATATGAACCGTCAGATCACTCTATGCCAGGAACAGATTGTGACCGTCATATTTCCTAACTACAAATGCATAGTAAATAAGCACACTAAGAAACACACTTTTACCTAATCGACACATTAGACCAAGTAGATCTTAACTAACTCCTATGTTTCTAAATATCCTAACATCTCCCCTTAAGAACAAATTGGGATAGTATTGAAGGATTTACAATAGTGACACAATAGGAGAAGGAAGGAGGTATTAGATCCTATCCCCCCTTAATGAAAACTTCTTGAACTCCTAACATAGATCGAAGTTTGGAAAACTTCGCTTATGTAAGAGACTTTGTGAAAATGTATGCAACTTGATCTTTTGTAGGGAAAAAGATCACTTCAATAACTTGATCATGAATGAAATTTCTGATGAAATGCATGTGTATCTCGATGTGTTTGTTGCGTTGATGTTGAACTGGGTCTTTGGCGAGCTTGATGGAACTCTGATTGTCACACCAAAGGTTGGTCGGATGTTGTTGCTGGAATCCAAACTCTAAAAGGATCTGTCAAAGCCACAAGGCTTCTTGACTTGCATTTATCGTTGCTTGGTAGTTTGCTTCTTCTTAAGAAAGTAAAACAGCCTATTGTTTCCTACAAGCCCAAGTGACAGGTCCTTAACCAAGGCTGAAAACATAACCTGCAGTAGACTTCTGATCATCAGGGTTGCCGACCCAATTTGAATCAGTGAAACCAACCAATAAAGGAGCCCCCCTTGAAATGTAATGTATCTCAAAATGAACTATACCTCGGACATACTGAAGTATCCTATTAGTTTATTTCCAATGGATTTCATGGGTGTTTTCATATACCAGGAAACAAGACCAACAACAAAGGAAAGATCAGGATGTGTATGAGTCAAGTATAAGAGGCTACCAACTAAATGACGATACAAGGTGGCATCAACTTCGGGAGAAGTATAGGTGGCAGAAACCTTGACCCCGGACTGGAAGGGATAAGGGGTTGGTTTACAATCTTCCATGTAAAAGTGATGAAGAAGGTCACAAGCATACTTAGACTAGGAAAGAAAAATTTCTTCATTGGTTTGCAAAACTTGGAGGCCAAGAAAATAGTGCAAAAAACCTAAGTCTATCATTTCAAATTTCTTCTTAAGGTTGGTTTTCACATGGTTTAAAAGTTTTGAGTCACTACCAGTAAGGATAAGGTCATCAACATAAAGGAAAATGATTATGAGATGGATTCCTACTTTCTTTGTATAGAGATTAGGATCATAATGACATCTAGAAAATTCGGTGTGAATAAGAAAGCTTTCCATTTTGGCATACCAAGCTCGAGGATCTTACTTAATACCATAAAGATATTTCTTAAGGCGACAAACAAGGTTAGAGTCATTATGGACATATCCAAGAGGTTGTTCCATGTAGATTTCTTCTTGCAAATCCCCATGCAAGAAGGCGGATTTAACATCCATTTGATGGACCTCCCATTTATGTGAGGCAGCAAGGGAAAGAACAAGGTGGATGGAATTCATTTTGGCTATAGGGGAAAAGGTTTCATTATAGTCAATTCCTTCAACTTGGGAAAATCCTTTGGAAACTGACCAATCCTTGTGTCTTTCAACACTTCCATCAGATGCATACTTAGTTATGTAGACCCATTTACATCTGACGAGTTTTCTTCCTTTTGGAAGAGGTACAAGATCCCAAGTACTGTTTTCCATTAAAGAACGATACTCTTTATTCATTGTTGTATCCCAATTTGGATGACCTGAAGCTTCTGCAAATGTCTCTAGATCATGAGTCTCTGAAGCTTGAGCCAAAAGAGAAGAGGCTCATTGGAACTTTGAATGTGTCTGACATTTATCTCAGGGATCACCGACAAGATCACCGGTTATTTCTCGTGTTGAATGGACCCATCTAGGAAGCGGTGGAGTTGGTGTTGGTTCAGGTTCAAAGGACTCATCTAGAGGAAGATGAACAGGCAGAGGTGGATTTTCATCCTCACTATCATCATCTGAGGAAGAAACCAGAATAGGTACAGAAGAAGTCACAAACGCCAAAGATGGCTCACGGGCCGAAGAAGGCACAATCATTGAATTAGGCTCGTAGGCCAAGAGATTTTCATCAAATTTAACATATCTTCTAATAATAATTTCATTACAATGTGGTTGAAGAAGTCTATAACCTTTGACATATTCAGAATAACCAAAAAATATACACTTATCACTTTTAGGTTGCAATGCTTTCCTTTTCTCATCAGGAATGTGATCCCATGCTATACTATCGAATACACGGGAGTGACTTACATCTGGTTTAGTTTTATTCCAAGCTTCTTCCGGTGTTTTATTTTTAAGAGCCTTTGTGGGAGTGTGATTTACTATGTAATTTGCACAGTTGATGGCTTCCTCCCAATACTTTAGAGTTAATCCCTTAGATTGGATCATACAATTAGCCATGTTTTTTAATGTGTGATTCTTTCTCTCAGCAACACCATTTTGTTGTGGTGTATATGGAACAAAGTGTTGCATTTGGATGCCCTGTATAGTGCAGTAACTTGTAAAAGTATTGTTCATATATTCACCTCCATTATATGTTCTTAACCTTTCAATTTGATGTCCAGATTTTTTTTCTACAAGGGCCTTGTAGTCCAGAAACTTGTCAAAAACTTCGCTCTTAAGTTTTAAGAAGTTAACGCAAGTACGTCTGGAAAAATCATCAATGAAAGTTAAGAAATACTTGCACCCAAAAAGAGAAGGAGAAGAAAATGGATCACACAAGTCACTGTGAACAAGTAGCAAAGGGCCCAAGGGATGCCAAGAGGCACGTTTCTCAAAATTGTCCCGATGATGTTTGTCGAGAACACAACCGGCACAAACACCATCTCTGCATGAAACAAGAGGAAGACCAGACACCATCTTTTGATTACATAGCTGCTGCAATGAGCGATATTTTAGATGACCAAACCGCTCATGCCAAAGTTTTCTCAACTCATCGCTATGAGTAACAAAAAATGATGGAAAAGATGATGACCCAAAGTTGTCAAACTTGTACAACCTGGTAATATCATCATCAATTCTAGTTTCAAGAACATGCTTAGGATATTTTAGATCCTTGATTACAACTTGGTGAGGTGAAAACTCTACGATTTTATCTTCACCTAAATGAGTGATTTGATATACTGATAAAATGTTACAAGAAAGACTTGGAACACATAATACATCATTGAAATGACCATTATCTACTTGAATTGTTCCAGATCCTACAACACTAAGAGATCTATCATTACCAACAAATATTTTCTTGGTGTTACATTCATTCAGAGCAGAAAATATGTCTTTATCCTTGGCCATATGATAAGATGCTCTAGAATTAATAAGCCACTCATCAGAAGAAGAAGTAGAAGTTGCATTGAAGGAGAAACCAGAAGAATAAAGTGCATTTCCATGAGAAGAAGAAGAAGTAGTAGAATAAATATTGGCGTTGTGCTTCTTCATCGTTTCTTCTAAAGTTGCCATCTTCTTGAAACATTTGGACTCATCATGACCATCTTTATCACAAAAGTTGCAATGTCTGTCAGTCTTCTTATTTTTAGATTTTTCTCCTTTGTCACCATTAGGATCTTAAGTTGTCTAAGTGGGTTTGGGACCCTTATGTTGCTTGTTGTTTTGGAAAGGATGTTGTTTCTTGGGATTCTTGGGTTTATCTTTCTACTGGGAAACTGAGGCTTTGTTGGAGGTACCTGCAGTGTTGATCACTCCAAGTTGTACAAGCTTATCTTGCTCTCTAATCAAAGAATCACAAAAGGAATCAATGGGGCTTTTATAATCTTTCCCTAGAGCCTCTCTCGTGGCATAAAAAGTAGATACAAATACATAATATGAACTACCTAGCTTAGAAAGAATAATATAGATGCAACACTCTTCCTCCAGCTTTATTTGACATTCTTCACATAAAATTCTAAGTGTTTTAAACTTATATAGATAGTCTTCAATGCAAGAAAAATCATTTGGACTTAAAATCAATATTTGATTGTCTAACTGATGTGCTCGAATAATATTGTGTTTACCAAACACATATCAAGTTTTTCCCAAGCTTCATCGTGGTCATCAATTTATTGAAGGTGGAACCTTAAACCAAGAGATATGGAAATTCTTATCAGTCCACGTGATTCATCACTCCTATTAGCCCATTTGATTGTCTTATCAGCATCATTGGGTTCTTTTTCCTTTCCCAAGGTAATCTGGTACAAGCCTTTACTTCTTAATAAATCCTCCATATGAGATTTCCATTGGAAGTAGTTGGTGCTGGTAAGAAAACAATTACTGGAAGAATACATATTAAATATGCAGATAATATGGATTTAAAAACTGAAACTGGTGATCTTGATGGAAAGATCTCTAAAAACTAGGCGGTTTTACGAAAAATGACACTGAAAACGGACTTCGGATGTGAAAATTATGCCCTTTTTAAAAAAGGAATAAACGGTAACCAAAGAACCACATGGTGGTGATACCCCTCCAAATAAACTCACTTTTACAAATAAGTTGTTTTATGAAGTGACCCACTTTTATAAAAAGAAGTGGGGGTCACTTTTACAATGAAGTTATTTTATAAAAGAAAGTTGCATGCAAAATAAATAACTCTAAAATAAAATATTAAAGCTACTTATAGTGATTCACTTTTATACTTGAAGTGAAATACACTTTACAATGGAGCATGAACTTTTTCAAAAAAAGTAACAAAAAGAGAGCTTGAACTCAAGACAACTTAAGACAACTTTTAACCAAGTGAGCTAACAAAACATATTGTATTGTTTAGCGGGAGGATTATTGTTGTTGTTGGTGTTTTGGTGGTGTTGGTGTTAGTGTTGTTTTTGTTGTTGTTGATGTTAGGCGTGCTCATAAAAAAATATTTTAACACAAGAAAAATGCTGCTTCTTGATGACAACAAAGGGTTATATATCGGTTAGCTTAGCAGGAAAATGCATTTCCTATTTGTTCGATTTTCGAGATCACAGTACATGGTGTGAGGAAAAGAGAATACATAGATCTAAAAAGAGTAGCAGCCGAAACAAACAATATAAAGAATATTACTGCAAAAAATAAAAAAGAAGTATTAGGGCTATACCTCCGGATCGGTGAAATGGTCTTTATCTTGGGCAAACATAAGCCTTTTTCAAGTGAAACAAAAGATGTTCATGGCTGAAGCAGCACTACGGATGTAAGGCAGTCCTCTTAGCTACATAAATGTCTGGAAATGGAAGAAACCCGGAGATGAGGCAACTCCAACTTCTGTGATCTCGATCTACAATGGGGTGGAGTCTTCAAGCGAGGGCTCACGGTACCATGTTCGACAATATAGTTATTCCAACAGAGGATGAATACCTTCGGTAACCACTCACACAACGGATCAAGATCAACACAGAATGCTTTTAGCATTGGTAAGAGCCCTATGGGGAAACATCCGTGGCCCTAGCCAACGTGGTCACTTGGAGAAATTTATTTGGCCCTAGCCAACGTGGTCACTTGGAGAAATTTATTAATACAAAAGAAAAATATTACAGAGAGATTTTACAAGAAATTTTCTCACAATCGATCATCGACAAAGGACCCTCCATGCTCTTTAAATAGAGATCATGGACCAATCGGGTGTTAAGTCAAGGATCAATGCAGGCGTTAAGATCGAGGAGAATATGAACCGTCAGATCACTCTATGTCAGTAACATATCATGACCATCGGATTTCCTGACTACAAATGCATACGAATGCATACTAAAGAAACACACTTTTACCTAATAGACACATTGACCAAGTATATCTCAACTAACTCCTAAGTTGATATTATTTAATGACCTACAAGCTACAACATTTTAGCGCAACATTTTTCTACATGAAAAGACACCTCATTTGACATTTAAAGATGGAAATAAGCAATGTTTATGTCCCTTATGTAGTAGTGACTCTCTTGGTAAATCACAATCTACCCCCTCTTCTCTTTAGATTCATCTAGTGATTATATCTATGTTAACAAGAATATAACACTTTAAAAAATATATGGTGAGTTCCTTTTAACAATATTGGTGCCAATTAATGGCCCTTCCTTCCCATCTATCCATGGCGAACTAATGACTTGACCAGTTGTGTAGTCATTTCTTTCTAAACATATGACAACTTTGACCATTTGTGGGATATCGTAGATGTGATTCTCAAAGTTTGAAAACACTGTAATTTGAATGGTATAAATTGCATAAGGGCATTCATGACCAATACAAGCGAGCAAAGGACTATCTAAGTTATTGGGCATCATGTAGAGTGTGCCCTCTTGTACTAATCCAAAATCAATCATTTACGACCATTTTATTTTTTGGCAATAATAATTATTGTATTTTAGAATTGTTCTAGTAGCGTCATCCCTCCCTATTTCTCATAACTTGAGACTTCGAGATTTTTGACACTAACCATTATTTTTTTGCTCAACCCACATTAGTACTAGATTTAGAAAGTCATCTACTTTTTCTCATCATCTTCAAAAGTTAGCTCATGTCACTAAAAAATCTTATCTCTTCTTCACTTTTGAATTTTGGAGACTTACCTATATTTTGAAATAAGCAATGATAATCAATTTTGCATAAGTACTTGCCAATAAAATTAGATAGTGTTCAACCTTTATGCTTCAAACAAAGCAAGTGTTGTATGCAAGCATGGGTTGGAAGCCCTCGCATGTTATTTTGGAGGCCATAATGTATTGTTAGCCCATATTTTACTATGAGATCCTCCACAGTCTTCAATGAATATTGTAAAAAGGTACATTTTTATTCTAAAATATTATAAATGGAGTTGTCTCCATTTTAGCCATCAGTTATGAAACCAAATGATGTGATTTAAGGTTAGTTGACTAAACTAATATTTATTCTTAAATGTGTCATTATAATGTTTGACAAGAAACCTCGATTAGATGATTGCATATGTATCACAAAGGTGTGTCAGATGACAAACAAAAACGTTGTCAAACTAATTTACATGTTTATGAGAGATAGAAAGATAAACGAAAAGAAGAAAAATTAAAATAAGGTCTCTAAAAAATTGTCAAACTAATTTACATGTTTTTATGAGAGATAAAAAGATAAACGAAAATAAGAAAAATTAAAATAAAGTCTCAAAAAAATTAAAATTAAAATATGGAGACACAAAAGTCATAAATAGTTTTTAATTAGAAAACTCATAACTTGAAAACCAAAGAATTATACCATTATATATAGATGTACACAAAAGGTGAAAAACAAAGAGTTACTCAATAATATATAAATCCATACTAGTAAAAAAGGGAATGGATAAAGGTTGTTCACATAAAGTTGGACCAACCAGGGATTTGTGCAAAGTGATTATGAGAGTGGTTGGCATGGATATTGTGACACCCAAGTCGATGCATTGTAATGTTGGAAAAGTTTGTATGGATGGGCTCTACATATAATGTCAATATTATACCTTCATTTGCTATGACTGGGTAAACCTCAAACATCTTCAAGCCCTTGGTAAACAACATTTAATGTCTATTATCAAAAAAGTTGGGTAGACATCAAACATCTTCAAGCCCTTGGTAAACAATATTTTAATGTCAATATTAGACCCTTATTTGTCCATACAAATCATGACTGGGTAGACCTCAAACATCTTCAATCCCTTGGTAAACAACATTTAATATACATTATTAAAAAGGCTGGGTAGATATCAAACATCTTCAAGCCCTTGGTAAACAATATTTATTATCCATTATCAAAAAGGTTTTGGTACAAGAATTATTTGTATTATGTTGTTTTCAACAAAACAAAGGTATATAAGTTTGGCATCTTCAAAGTGTGATCTAATTGTGTTCTCTTTTATATTTAATATTTGAAAGAATCTTAATTTGACTAAAAGATTACAAATGATGGGATAGTTATTCCATGGGTTGGGATAGTTTGTAACCTCTGTACACACAAATAAATAATTGTCAAGCTAAAAAATTGTGAAGTCAAAGAAAAAGATCATTATGTCAATTAAAATTCTAAATTGATGTATTGCAATGTTGAAGTACCCATCAAGGTTCATGTGTTACCTCATTTCATTAGAAAAAATATATAGATGATACCATGTGCAAGTTACCAAAAAATTTAGTTGACCTTTTGAAATTGTTGGGTCTTCCTTTAAAGAAAATCGAGGACAAGAAATATCTTATTTGCTTATAAGATGTATTTTTTTTTTTAACATGAATAATTGTCTAGCCACAATGTTAGGCGGAAATATTGTAGTATTTGCCCAACTATTTTAATTTCGTTGTAGTATTTTCCCAACTATTTAATTTGTCAATCTGAGGTTCGTAGGCTTACGAAGCACACACACTATATATGCAGGATTTAAGTAGAAGTAATCTAATCTAAATTGATGAAATGAAATTAATCTAAGAAAGCATGAAATTAATCTAGGAAAGCAATACAACATGTGAAGAGTTGAATGACAAAAGACATATATGAGCTCACATAATAAATCAATCTCAAATTATATTACAAGAATCAAATGACAAAGCATGAAAGAATCAAAGCTAAGAATCCCCTTCTCCTAATTACAAGACCAAATTATGAATTACATGATCTCTAACCCCCTCTCATGAAAAGAGAGCACTCTCATATATACATGAAAGTATTGAAGAGTGTCATAATTACAGATCCATTATTCTCTCAACTTATTCCTTCACATCCTCCCCTCATATCTTGGATAAGATATCCTATCAAAATCTCCATGATCTTCTCCTCTGAATATGCTTGAATGATTGTCCCAAATATTCTTCAAAACTTCAAAGATTGAAGATGAAATTCGAATTTGAGGCTAGGTGGTAATATTTGACTTTGTTGAAATCTTCACATATGCCTGCACACATCATTAGACTCATCCAACCTTGATATATAATGAAAATATATTATTTTTCTAATATTTAATCATAAATTCACTTGCATAAACACTAAAATGAATACACTGGAAAATAATAAGGAGAAACCAAAATATATTTATGGAAATGGTATGATAAAGGTTTATTAGGACCATGAAATGAAAGGAATGGTGAAGGAAAAGAGGATACAAATGTGGGCATTTTATGGAGTCCCTAACATACCCCAGCTCAACAACTTATTGCATGTCCCTCATTTGTGCATCAGATATTCTCTAAGAACTTTTTGGCATTTAAACTACTTAGCTTTGGGTTGTTGATATGTTTTGGCAATGAGATGTTTCCCAAATTATGAATGCAGGGTAGCAACATGTGAAATATGTGTAACAATAAGTGAAATTTTCTTATGGTTGGGTCTTAATGAATGACCTTTGACTAAAAGGGTCATTGGTTTCTTGTGTTAACCAACATTCCTTTTCCCTTATTTATTTTTTATTGGCTGTAATTTTAATACATATACTCACTCTAAAATAATAAGTTATCAAATGTGCATGAAAACATCATTGTGTATAAAAGTCACTTTTTGCATCTTTATGAATTATTCAAATACATATCAATGAATGCAGCAAGTGTGTATTGGGAAGAAATGTAAATTAGTTATAAATGGAATGATAAGAATGGTAAAATGAACTCAATGACAATGACCATACTTAGTGAATATAGGTCCCTCCCCAAAGGCAGAGTGGTTACATAATCTTGTACATTTAGCATAGGTTAGGGTGAGTGAAAAAGGAAATAGAGCATGGTGGGGGGATTTTCCAAAGTTATTCATTACTAAAAGAGCATGGTGAGGGAATTTTCCAAAGTTATTCATTACTAGCAAATAAGGAATTGCATGATTAAAGATTAGAAAAGAACATACCTTCACTTACCCAATAAGTAGATGTAGTTGTTGCGACTTCTGGATTAGGAAAACGTGACAGGTGTTGTAGCTACAACTGTTGTAATTGTTGGAGCAAAGAATATCTGACTGTGACTATTGGAAGATGGAAGGTGTCACTATTGCAAGATCATGAAAATGTAACTGTGGCTGTAGTTGCACTATTGTACTGTAACTGTTGTAACTTCAACTATTGTTGAATCATGAGAAATGTCGAAGGAAGAGAATATGGAACTGTGGTACTCTCATAGATCTGAAATCAAACTGTTGCAACTGTTGAGGGCATCATCAAAAAGTGTATAGTCTTCACCTGCTACAAATCGATGGTACAATTCTAGTCGTGCGAATAAATGTGTCGATGTCGAGCATGAAGAGAAATCATTGGATTACTGACCATTGATGAATGTCATTAACCAATGCGAGACAAACTCACCAGTGATGTCAATGAGTGTCAAGGTACCTGAGTACATCTTGCGAAGTGAGAATGGATGTGTTGAGGTCGAGCCACTTGCAAGATCTGATGATCAAGGGACAATGATGTATTCCCATGATCATCGGTGAGAGAAATTGTCGTTAAGGCATGCAAGCCTCTAGGTACTCAAAATGAACTCTAGTATATATCCCAGATAAGGTGTTGAGGTCGATGGGGCAAGACTTTTTGAACGATGGGTCTTAAGGAATCCCACATCAGTCAACGCGAGTTTGTATACAAATATTGGTAGGACTATAGATGGAAATATCTCAATAGCAACAGTGTTTATGGAAAGACAATGTAATCATGGAAAGGGACTTTGTTTTATTCAGAAGGAAAACTGGAAAGGAAAAAATGAACTGAAAAAGATAAAGGAAATGATGTATGAAACTCAGAAAGATAGGCATGTGTGAAGTCATGCAAGTTAAGGCAATGGAAGATGGCTTCAACACAGGAGAACTAATTAGTCGTGAAGGAGAAATGGAATAGTGTCACGGCATGACATTTGGAAAAATGCGGAAATAATAGTGTAACAGCATGGTCGTTGTGTAACAACAAACATCAAGATGCGCAAAAAGTTTATGTGTAACAACAAAATGTTTTTGTGTAACAACAAACATCAGGATGCGCAAAAAGTTTCTGTTGAGTAACAACTCCTTCAAGTTGTCTAGAAAAGCATGTGTTCTTTGAAGAATATTGTGATTCTTGAAAATCATTGTAGCAGCAAAATGTGAGCATCTCTGAACCTGAAAACTCTTAGTACAAATCCTACAGGAAAACTGTGAGACTTGCAAAAAACATATCATTCAGAAATAAGTGCAAATGCGGCAAATCAAAGAAAAATAAATGTTTTATACCTTTTTTTCCGTTGCACTTGTTTTGTCGTTAATTACTGCGTGAAGTGACTTGAGAAAAACACATCGGCGTAACATGTGTGGATCATGGTTTTCAAGAATAAATAAAGGATCCATTTGCAAATTTGTATTTTAGTTTTGAAGTGTTTTTATATTTATATTTTTATAATATTTTTATAAGTTTTTTTTTTATTGTTTTTCTTTGTTTGTTTTGTTTTTCTTTTATAATAAAACAAAACAAAAACATATATATAATATAATTTATTTAAAAAACAAACAAAATAAATGTTTATTTAACAAAAACATAAATAAATGTTATTTTTGTTGTTATATTACAAACCAAAATAAAAATAACAATAATTTATGTTTTGATCAACCCCAAACAAAAATACAATAATGCCAATTATTGTGGGCAAATTATACTAATACAAAACCTTACAAACTGTAATTGTCATACAAAAATCATCTAAATTATTAGAACCAAAATCCAATTTTTCTCATTGTTTAATGGGAACGAGGAAAATAATAGGGGTGGCAGTTCAGGAACCTCACTTGTTACTAGGTTGAACCTGTAATAATGGCTTGAGTATCATTTGAATCAATTAGTTTATCTCTTTTCTTCATTGCATCAGATTCAAGGGCCTGCCCAATTGTGATGGCATCGCTGGCAGTGAAAGAATGTTGAGCGGAAACAGGCTTGATCTCTGAATGCACTGGCTGATCTGCAACAAATTTTGTACTAACCACCTACCCAGGAACCTAAGTCTCTGTAACCACCATACCTTTTGTTGTAGCAATGTTCTCTCGTTTTTGATCCACCAAACCAAATCTCTCATTTATTTCCGTTGTTGACTGCATGATTTTCGTTGTGCCCTACAACCCTCATCTCTGCTCTCTGCATCAACGTTGCATCCTTCACAGTTATGGGCTTGTGTTATGCGAAGTTGTTTCGGTACCAATCGGTCTCGAGTTTGTTACTATTTATGGGGGAGTCGACCTCTACATACACACATTCTCTGAACTCCCGCCATAAATTCTTATAGACAAGCGTATTGTCATAACAATAATACTTGCCCAGAATCTGTTTGATAGCCTTGGTGACCTCCACGACATGGTAATGAGGAATTGTGGAGAGAAGATGGTGATGGATGGAAGTGGCATTTAGGATTTAAACTGATGCATTTGTTGATTGGGAGTACGAGGAATTAGAACAACATCTCTTCCTCCTCCGTCACGACAAGGCATGATTGCAAGGATAAATATTTGCACTTGTTCGGGGTGGAAATATAAGAATTATGTGCACTTTTGCAAAGCAAGAGAGGCAATATCACAGCCTTCGAAATCATGCACATTTGTGAAGTAGTACTGAAACGTTGTTATGACGGTGATCGAAGAGGGAAGAACAACACTTATCCTAGATTCAGATTTGTCGATTGTTCCTAAACCTTAGTGATCGGGATTGTGATCCAATTTAGAGAATTAGATTCAAATTCGGATCCGCATGCCTTCGAGGAAAACTCGTAACTCATTTCAATCGCAATCCTTGCATTTTGTTAAAAATACACTCAAAATTTACTGTTAGCATGTTTTTTTTTGGGGGTCCGGCAAACTTGATATAGCGTGACAGTTTGGAAATGATATCGTCAATATGGGAGAAGATCAGAATCTGTGATCCAGCCACCTGGAGCTCGTGAATCTGTGATCCAACCATTTTTTTTATCTGAATAAAGCGAAACCTGAGCATTCGTTACCTTGACAAAGAAATTTTGATGCAAAACCAACAATAAGGTTGGGAACATATCTCAATAGCAATTAGAATTTAGATCTGGCAATAATCTTGTTGGGCAAATTTATTAAAAATTCAGATTGATCATAACAATATTAAAAGATAATCAAGAATAGTTACGCAGTCAGGATGTGTCCCATATTTCATGGTAATAGTTACGCAGTCAGGATGTGTCCCATATTTCATGGTAATTAATCTGTTATGGRGAAAATAAGGATCGTGTGAGTATAAAACGTGTTTAATTGTCACAAGATCTCCCTCCTAATTCAACGAATAACGTTTATCTTTTCGTGGATTTTGATGAGCCTATCTTTCCATATAAGCATGAAAGATTTTGTTCCCAATCTAGACTTAGCAAATACGAAAAAGATGGCAAGGAATTGCAACAACCAGTATTTCAAGATACGAAGGATTTGTTTTTGGGATTCACAATTTTAGTTGATTCTTTGACATTTTTAATCAACGTTTATTATTGTTTTTATTTGGTTGGGTTTGTAAACAAGAGCTTTATCTTTTGATGATTTGATTATTGGCAAGTTGCAGCATGTAGGGCCGAATGTGAAAGGATGAGGCTGGAAAAAATAAAAATAAATAAAAATGGACTACACTGAAAGTTAAAAATGAGAAGAGCGCGTGCATGACACTGTTGAATCACTGTTACAGTAAAAACGCCATTGTTTCAGCATGTAAAATTTCGTTGTACCAACAAGTTGTAACAACATGTAAAATTTTCGTCGTATCAGCATGCTGTAATAGCATGTAAAAATTTTGTTGTATCAACATGCTGTAACAGCATGCAAAATTCGTTTTGTTTTTATTCGTTAAATTTTATTTTTTACTGTGTTTATTTGCAGGTCAAAGGATGGATGCAAAAACAGAAATCAAATTCATCCTTATTTTCTGATCCTTGCAATCACATGAAGCGCGGAGGAGAGCATACTTATTCTAAGTAAAAGAAAAACTGAAAATTAAAACCTACCTACTCTATACTAATTAGAATTAAAAATTAGTTACGTGTAGGAAAATTTCCAGTGGAGACAAGTACGCAATAGTAACAACAATATGTTCAGTGGCAATTTTTCAAATGAATAATGGAAATATTCGAGAGTAAATGAATCTAGTTGTTGAAACTCTAAATTAACAAAATAAAAAAAATATACCCTGGTAGTTTCTTGAAACCATTGTTCGATACAACTTTCATAGGCACGATTTACCTCACTCAGATCATGCTGCAGCTCCTCGTTTTCCTCCTCAAGTTCCTCAGATGTTGATTCCTCGTTTGTTTCTGGAGGAGTATCTAAGCTCTGGGCTGTTGTCAAGATCTCATCTTCCTGAGAAGAAGAAATCCGAACTTTCGCAAGGATCTGAGCGAGTTGTTCCAAGCTGACACTCATAGTTAAATCATATTGCAAAAGGGGTTCTTACATCACCCAAATCAAAATAAAATAAAAATGAAAATCACACTTGTTGAAACACATAAAAACCTCTTCACAGTTGCGAAAATTGAAATTGCAGAAATTTGAAACACTCCCTACATGCCCTTACCCATATGTCACCTAAGAGTTAGGATCATGACTAATCACACTTGCATGAAAATTCAAACTAAACTTCAATCCATCATGCTTCCCCGGCAACGACGCCAAAATGTTAGGCCAAAATATTGTCATTTAATTTCGTTGTAGTATTTGTCCAACTATTTAATTTGTCAATCTGAGGTTCGTAGGCTTACGAAACACACACACTATATATGAAGGAATGAAGTAGAAGTAATCTAATCTAAATTGTTGAAATGAAATTAATCTAAGAAAGAATTGAAAGACTAACTAGGAAAGCAAGAAATTAATCTAGGAAAGCAATACAACATGTGAAGAGTTGAATGACAAAAGACATATGTGAGATCACACAATAAATCAATCTCAAATTATATTACAAGAATCAAATGACAAAGCATGAAAGAATAACAATAAAAGAATCAAAACTAAGAATCCCCTTCTCCTAATTACAAGACCAAATTATGAATTACATGATCTCTAACCCCCTCTCATGAAAAGAGAGCACTCTCTTATATACATGAAAGTTTTGAAGAGTGTCATAATTACAGATCCATTATTCTGTCAACTTATTCCTTCAAATCCTCCCCTCATATCTTGGATAAGATATCCTATCAAAATCTCCACGATCTTCTCCTTTGAATATGCTTGAATGATTGTCCCAAATATTCTTCAAATCTTCAAAGCTTGAAGATGAAATTCGAATTTGAGGCTAGGTGGTAATATTTGACTTTGTTGAAATCTTCACATATGCCTGCACACATCATCAAACTCATCCAACCTTGATATATAATGAAAATATGTTATTTTTCTAATATTTAATCATAAATTCACTTATAATACTAAAATGAATACAATGGAAAATAACAAGGAGAAACCCAAATATATTTATGGAAATGGTATGATAAAAGTTTTATTAGGACCATGAAATGTAAGGAATGGTAAAGGAAAAGAGGATATAAATGTG
Organism: Picea sitchensis; assembly: GCA_010110895.2. NCBI lineage: Eukaryota > Viridiplantae > Streptophyta > Pinopsida > Pinales > Pinaceae > Picea > Picea sitchensis. The sequence continues at coordinate 77,923 of SNQJ01S0011468.1, read as the reverse complement.
ACATTTCTGAGTCCTAACAGCCAACACACATGAAAACAAATATTAAAGAAAAGTATTAATATTTTTTCATAAATATTGCATACATGGGATTATGAATGACACATCTAACACACAAATTAAAGGGAAGTATAAATGTAGAACAAAATCACAATCATTCTATTTGCTAGCGTAGTACCAAGGGTCGAAGTTTAAGGATTGGTTTTTCTTTAGGCCACGATCTCTCATTGAAATGTTCATGTTAAATTCCAAGTGATTATAAGTGTGATTGCACTTTATAGATTCGAGGGAATGCTTTATGGATTGGAGGTCACTAATACAGTTTCTTTCTCAATGCCTTGTAATTGATTTTGAGGTGAATTCTCAATGGCCCAAATTGTTGCACCTAGTAGCATAGTTTAATGATTTCATTAGCTTCATATAAGAAGACACAATAACCCTTCCGGCATAGAGATTGACTAATCAAATTCTTGTTAAAGTTTTAGTGACATGTCCTTAAGTAGAAGATAAGATCAAATATTATTCATGTAGTAAGTAGTTCTCTAGTAGTGAACTCACTAACTCTAGGCCAACCCACTAGTATATTTTCCTACCTTATCTAATGATGATGCACAACATAAGGAATGATTAATTGGGATCATATCCAACTGACCAAGATATCATTATTGCAACAAAGGATAGCTAGTGATTAGAGGTGTCCCTTAGAACATTCTATGAGAATTTAATGTATTGTTGGATAGATGGACATGCTCTTACTAGTACATCTAGTTCTACCCCTAAATTAGCCCAATTTCAAAATTGACTACCTTAATTGAACATATAGTGGAACTAAATAAGGCTAATATAGGCAAAGAGAAAGATTGGTGCACTAGGTACAAAATATACAAGCACCGTACCAATGAATGTCCTATGTTACAAGGGGGGCATGTGCATAACCTCGTACCAAGAACATTTTATTGAATGACCATAAAGGATTAATGTGAGATATGCAAGTCATATGGCCACCCACCACAACATTATTATGTACTGCAAAGTTATGCATATGCCTCTATGATTATTTATCGTGAATTTTTCATATGTAATACACATAGTGATCAGGATTGTGGGGCTTTAAAATCCTTAGTTAAACAATTTAAGAAGACCACATTCAAAGTGGAGGATATTAGAAATGCTAGTGCGAGAATAGGTTATGTCCAAGGAGGAGCATAAAAAAATGGCATGAGTGGAGAAATAACATACCTTGTTCGGTGTTATAATTGTGATCAAGTGAGTCATAGCTTGAGGGATTGTCATCATTCTAGGAGGAAAATATGTGTTTATTGTAGTGTTGTTGGAGATGCTATTGAATGCATAGAAGTGATTGAAAAATGGGAAGCTCGAGCTCGACAAAGGACCACTAACATGGTCAATTCTAAAACTAGATTGGTTGAATAAATACTAGGGCTAGGTATAAATGTAGTAACTAGTGAGATTTCTACTGAGTCAACCAATGAAATAACAAAGTACCAAATAAATTTTAGAGCCAAAAAGGTTTTTATATGATTTGGTGCTAATGGGATGAAATTCTATTACTAAAACTTCTTAATCATGCCAACCTTGTCGATTTTGAATTCCCACTTAATATGGTGTCAAATAATTTGGCAATAAGTTGGCATGATAGTGTACACATTCTAATTTGTTGAAGATGCCACGTTGATGCCTTATTGGAGAATAATTGGTGAAATGCTAAATATCAAGTGGGTATTATTATAGTTGACAAGAACACATCCAAGAACAAATGTCTCTTGGTGAATCAATTATAAAGACATAATTGTTCATGATCAAGGATATCAAATGTATGTTGTGATCCAAGACTATATTGGTGCATGGATTAGTATTCCCACATTCCCTCTCTCTCTCTTTCATGAAAAAATATAATTTTTTCTCATTAAAGGTTGATGGTATGTTAGGGGATCTAGTTTCTAGGTGGCATGCTCACTTTGAACCCATATCAATCAATGTTATGCATGTTGATGGTATGTTAGGGGATCTAGTTTCTAGGTGGAATGCTAACTTTAAACCCATATCAACCAATGTTATGCATGTAGGAATAGAGATAGAAGTTAAATCGAAGGAATTAGGGAGAATTTTTAGAATCATAAACTTGTATGGACCCTATGGGGACAAAATTTTCTAGAAAGGTTATGGAGCATATAGATTTCTAAAAGGGGTCAATATAATTTTGGGGGGTGACCTCAACTTGACGCTCAATCAGAGGGAGGTCCAAGAGGAGTAGCAAGGGGGGGGGGGGGGGCTCTTGTAGACCATTTTAATCACTTTTTTGAATAACAAAATCAGAATGATATATAACTTGCTAAGATTGTACGAACTTACATAAATGTAAGAAGAGAAAGATAGGGTATTTCCGAGAGGTTAGACAAGTTTCTTGTTTCTAATAAATTAATGGACTATAGAGTCGTGATAAAATAATGGGTGGGTTATGGGGGGTCATCAGAGCACCTAACTGTCATGTTTCAATTTGAGTCGGGGATGGAAACCCCCAACCCCCTTTAAATTCAACCACTCTTGATTGAATGAGGATTATTTTAGAGCCCTAGTTATAAGGACATGAAAGCCCTTTGATAGCAATTCTGAAGACTTAACCATGAAACAGTTTATTGATAACCTAAAGAAAGTAAAAGGTGTAGTAAGAGTGTGGCCAAGGAAGCAAGCCTTAAAGAATAAAAACTACATAAAGGAAGTGGAAGGTATAAAACCCATGTTTGAAAATAATGAGGTAGGAGTTTTCTTTGAACAATAATTGAAATTATTGAAAGACCTTGAGGAGAAGAAAAACACCCTCCTTGATAAAGAGGAGATGGAGTGGAGGCTCAAAACTAGAGCCTTATGGCTAGTTGAAGGAGACAATAATACCAATTTTTTTCACAAACTATGCAAGTCATTGAAGGAATATAAATAGTATTTGGGAAATGAGCAAGCCAAATGGCTCGAGGATCAAAACATTTAAGGAGATAACAAATGTTGGGATGCAGCATTTTAAAAATCTCTTCAAGGATCCTAGGAAGGCAAACATTGGGGAAATAATGAATATTCTAAGACTCTTTCCTATCCTCTTAGATGATTAAATGAACCAAGATCTAGAATTGAAATCACTAGGGAAGAAATGAGAGCGATGTTATTTTCTTTTAAAAATGCAAAAATCCCATGCCATGACGGTTGGACTATTGAGTTCTATATTGGTTCATATGAAATGTTGGAAGAGGATATTTTTATATTAGTTGAGGAATCAAAAGTATCGAGGAAATTATTACGATATTTGAACCCTACTTTCATATCCCTTATTCCTAAAGGACACGATCCTTTATCTTTTGAAAAATTCAAGCCTATTTCCTCGTGCAATCTTTGTTTACAATCATATTTCAAAAATTATTTCTCACTGGATTAAGGGTATTTTGTCGAGTCTTTTCTTAGAAGAGCAAATCGAATTTATTTTCAATAGGAAATTCATGATGCAGTGGGAACAACACAAAAATAGATGCACAGAATCAAGACAAAAAAGACCCCAGTAGTGGTGATGAAAATTGATCTCTCGAAATCATATGATAAGGTGAATTATTTATATTTCAAGTTGTTGCTTCAATTGGGAATGAATTTAAAAACTATCAATTGGATAATGGGATTCTTATCGTCATATTTAGATGTACTAATAAATGTATCTCCATTGGGGTTCTTCAATGCTTCTAGAAGGCTACATCAATTAATATGTCCATTATCACCTTTTCTATTTATTCTAGTTGTTGAAGGGCTAAGTATGTTGATAAAATATGCTAGGAAGAGAGGGGTAATGAAAGGGATAAAGGTCTCTAAGGTAATAGCTATCTCTCGTCTATGTTTTGTTGATAAAATTATGATCTTTGGTCAAGGATCCATCAAGGAATTGAGAATCACAAAGAATATTCTAAACATGTGTTTCCTTGCTACAAGCTTGGAAGTCAATATGGTGCAGTCCTCAATGTTGTCCAATGAGCTAGAAGAAGAGGTAACAACTCAAATGCTCACCATGCTTCCTATGAAACATTTAGATATTAAACAAGGAATAAAGTACTTGGGGTTTAAACTAAAACCAAATGACTATGGTTATGCTTATTAGCTATGGTTGTTCAATAAATTGAAGGAAGAATTTATGCATGATGCAATAGATGGCTATCTAGTGGGGGAAGACTAGTTCTAGTCAATTTTGTGTTAGAAAACATTATGATGTATTGGATGTCCATTGCATATATTCCTAAAATTATCCTCAACGAGATCAGGAAAAAATGGTTTTTCCCTTAGTTGGAAGATGGGCAATATGAAAGGTTGGAAAGAGTTATAAGGTGAAAGTGAGGGATGACCCTTTGATCAGGTATAAAGTTAATTTTAGATTATCTATATATTTTGCAGATGATTTTCATTATGTCAATTGATTCTCATCGGAGGATGTAGCAAGCCTTCTTGGACTGGGCCCAAGAGTGGAAAGCAACTGATGATTTGAAGTTGCAAGGAGAAAAAGTAGTTGAACGGGCTCAAAATGTGAATTTGCTTAATTATAGTGCCATAAAGATATAGGATAAAGAGGACACCATCAAGTGGTCAAAGAATCTAGGCATAGGAGAGTATACAACTAAGCTTGGATATTCAACAAAAATGGAAAAATTACAGGTTGGGGGAAGAATACGGCGGTGAAGCTTGGTCCGGAAATTAGAGAGCCCTTTAAAAATCAAAATATTCCTCTGGATGGCCCTAACAAATAAAATTTTAAAATCGGATAATGGATAGAACAGAAGTTGGCATGGGCCAAGGAGGTGTATTATGTGCATGGGTAGTGAAGAAATTGGGGACCATTTATTTGTCACGTGTTCATTTCGCATATTAGTGTGGAATGAAGTCTTTGTAGATTTTAACCTTGTATAATTCTTTACTGCAAAAAGATAAAATGGAAAATACACACATTACACAGAGATTATTCCCCTGGAAACCCAAACCGGGAAAACCAGCATATTCTATATTCATTCACATCATGCATTTTTAACAATACAATATACATAAAGGAGCCAGTGGCATCCAAAACCCTAACACAATGACCCGGATTAGTCAACAACCCTAATTCCTTAACCGGAAATAGAAAACCATCAGGAAAAAAAACATGTGCTGAAAAACCTCCCAACAATGGACATGAAAATCTAGGTGACATGCTTCCCGAGGAAAAAAATATCAGGGTTGTTTCCCCTCCTCAAACCCCCCTACATGCATGACACTAGAGCTAGTCATGCAAATAATATAAGACATATCCAACATTCTCCCACATATAAGACATATCCACAGAGTTACATGGTCAATAATCCAGGGCAACAATGCCCATAGATCCTCTACACCAAGAGAAATTCTCAGTGCTCACGGATTTTGTTAATGAATCTGCAACATTCTTCAAAGTGTCCACCTTCATCAACAACACTTTCTTTTCTTCAACCATGTCTCTCACAAAGTGATATTGAACATAAATGTGCTTTGTCATTGAATGATGAGTCGGGTTCTTCGCCATAAAAATTGCACTCTAACTGCCACAATCTATCCTTACAGCTTGTTGTACCAACCCAATACCTGAACACAATCTTTGTAACAATATTGCTTCCTTGATTGCATGAGTGGCTGCCATGTATTCATCTTCTGTAGTTGAAAGTGCCACTACATATTGTCTTTTTCTCATCCAACTGATTGCTCCTCCAAACAGGTTAAACACATACTCGCTTGTAGATCTCCTACGATCCTATTAGAAAAACAGGATCACGGAGCAATAAAATAAAAACAAATGCGGAAATAAAACACAGAAGATACATAATACAATAGAGGCACAAATATACATGGTTCACCCAGTGTGGGCTATGTCCACCAGATAAATTGTCAGGTCCTTCCTCTTTATTATCCAGCAAATGAAGGGATACAACCTACAACACACCCGTTGTAACTTCCTCTTTTTTCTCTCACAGTCTCCTCTCTCATCATACAATATTCGAAATAATGCATAGCTGCAATACAATTCCCTCATAAAAGAGGGTTTCCTTCTAGGGGAAAAAAACCTAACCTAACTTCTACTTCCAGATCTGCGACCTTATAATGAACGGTCCAGATTTAGTATGAAATTACAATATACATTTACAAGGAAATGTTTCCTTCAGGGGCCTTCTAGCCCCCAGACCCCCCAGTCGGGGGGATGATCCCCCCGGACCCCGTAGGGGGGGAAATCCCCCTCTGTAACCCTCCCGCATGGAGGGTTGTACAATATTTCGAGGTGTACAGTCTTCATGGGGTATAAACACGGTTGAAAAACAAAGACCTATGAATCAGGAAGATAATCATGCTCCACAACCAATAATGTCCCACTTGGAGACTGATGTCAACAACTCCACCATTGTTGTATATGTTGGACTATGATCCTTCTTGGACCTAGCAAAATTCTCATCTTCACCTTCATGTTTGAAGACCAACTGAAACTAAGCAGGAACTCAATTTCTCCTTGGTTACTTCCTTTGTTAGCATGTTTGTAGGATTTTGGATAGTATGTATCTTTTCCAACTTCAAATTTCCATCTTCCAAGATGGATCGTATGAAATGATACCTGAGTTGTATATGCTTAGTCTTCGAATGGAAGGTTGAGTTATTTGCAAGATGAATGGCACTCTCATTGTCACAGTACAACTTGTTATTCTCATGTTTCTTTCCCAATTCCTCCATAAACCTTTGTAACCAAATCATTTCTTTAATAGCCTCTATAGCAACAACATACTATGATTTTGTTGTTGAAAGAGAAACAACCTTTTGCAGTTTCAAAATACAACTTATTATTGTTCCACCTACAGTAAAAAAATACCATGTGGTGCTCATCCTTCTATATTTATCACCTACCATATATGAATCAACATATCCATGTAGAACAATGCCTGAACCTCCAAAACATAATGCATGAGTAGTAGTACCTCTCAAATACATGAGAATCCACTTTATTGCCTCCCAATGTTCTTTACCTGACTTGTTCATATACCTTCTCACAACTCCCACTGCATGTGAAATATCTGATCTTGTGCAAACCATTGCATACATCGAGTTGTCGATTGTTGATGAATAAGGGACCTTGGACATGTATTATATCTCCTCATGTGTCTTGGGACACATTTCCTTGGTTAATTTGAAATGGTTAGCCAAAGGTGTACTAACTGGTTTTGTTTTATGCATTCTAAACCTCTCCAACACCTACTCTATGTACTCACCCTAAGACAATGTCAATTTGTGATTTTTCTTGTCTCATGTTATTCTCATACCAAGGAATTTCTTTGTAGCACCCAAATCCTTCATCGCAAATGAATTAACTAATTTATTCTTGAGCACATTTATATTTTTCATATTAGACACTACAACAAACATGGCATCTACATACAATAGCAAGATAATATAGCTTCCATTTTCTATCTTTTTAAAATAAACACAGTGATCAGAATGACATCTACTATAACCTTGTTCTGTCATAAACCTGGCAAACTTCAAATACCACTTCCTTGGAGTTTTGTTTATGCCATGCAAGCTCTTCTTCAACCTGCATACCAAATTATCTTTCCCTTTGACCTCATACCCTTGTGGTTGCTACATATAAATCTCTTCCTCCAAATCCCCACAAAGAAAAGTTGGTTTTACATCTACCTGTTCAATATGCAAATATTCTAGTGCCAAAAGACTTAAAATAGTCCTAATTGAAGTCATTTTAACAATAGGAGAAAATATTTCATCAAAATCTATACCTTTCTTTTGTGCAAAATCCTTTACAACAAGTCTAGCCTTGTACCACTTTTTTCCTCCATCTTATTCCTTCAACTTGTAAACCCATTTATTCTACAATGCTCTTTTTCCTGCAGGAAATTGAACCAAGTCCCAAGTCTAGTTATTTACCAGGGAATCCATTTCATCTTTCATGCCTTGCTCCCACTTCTTTTTAGTGTCTAATTGCATTGCCTCTTCATAACATTATGGTTCACCAGATTCAGTCAACAATAAATAATACAATGAAGAGGAGTATCGTTCAGGCGGTCTACTTAACGTGGTAGATCTTCTAACAAAACTTGCAAGAGTTTGAGGTACATGTTGCTCCTGTTGTTGTACATTTTGATTTTCTGGTACTTTTGGAATTTCTTTTTCAATGATCTCATCAAGCACTGTGCATTCTGGTTTTTCTTTTTCATGTTTCTTTCCCTGCAACTGATTTTTGTACATGACCTTCTCATTGAATATGACATCTCTACTCCTAATGATTTTGTGATTTTCATAATCCCATAAGCGATAACCAAAATCATTAACATCGTATCCAACAAAGGTACACTTCTTAGATTTTTCCTCAAGCTTTGTTCTATTTTCTTTATCAATATGGAAAAATGTTTCACAACCGAAAGTCTTCAAAAAAGAACATTTTACCTTTTTACCTATCCATGCCTATTGGGCTCGTGTTTTGGTTGTTTTGAGATGATGACTGAATCCTTTTTGCACCAGTATTATATGTATTAATAACCATTTTGAAGATGTTTTCAAAGGATTTTGTATCAATTCATCGTGGATCTACAACAAGTATGTGAAATTGATGTTTTTCAATGGTTATGAGTTAAATTCTATTTGATTTGATGATTATGAGGATCTAATGTGTGATCTGTGTGTCACAGGGAGAATTTGCAATGCAATTTTCCATCTGGTAGCTCATTCGACACTTCATTCAGCACCCAATCTAGTACTTCATCTGGCACACGATCCAACACTGGGAGCGTAGGCGAGTTGGCAGTTAGCGTATTGGCGGACTATGCTGGGCAAATTAGAGACCTGGATTTTGTTCCCCATTGTGCCTCCAACTACTGATCTCTTGACATCTTGGATTGAGCAATTATGTTGATCGTTGAGTGGCTCATTCAATTTCTAGAAGCTAAAGGCTATCAGAGCGCATTTAATGGAATTTACCATTTTTAGAGGAGGTCGACCCTTCCAGTGGTCGACCTCTTGAATTGTAATCATTATAAATACCACCAGTAGTGGCCAGACTAGAAGTTAAGAATTGTTAGAATACATTTTGTTGTGTAATTGAGACATCTCTACAAACTTGTGTTAAGACTGCGTTTTTAATTTAATGGCAGAACCCTGTTGATTAAGCTTGTGATTTGTTGTTGAGGAGTAGCCACAACCTGCTAGGGGGCCCACCAGTGGTCTGGGTGAATACTTAGATAGATAGATTGCATATTTCAGTGGTATAGTTATCATTTACTTCATTTCCCTGTTATATGTGTTTTGTCATTTTAAATGTTGTGTTTGATGTTCATCATTTAATTGTTTGAATTCCCTTTTGCAGGTTGTTTGTAGGATATAGTTGTTTATTATGTTGTGTCTTTTATTTTAGTAAATGGCTTGCAAGCTACTAACATTTTTGGTGTGTTAAAATTTAAATAGATTTTTGCAGGTTGAAACAGTGTAGTCTTTAAAACAGAGTACTAGTTTAATACAGAGTTTCTTTTACAAGTTTCGATGGATTAATAGTTGCGAGTTTTGTTAACTAATTTAATTCTCAGTTTTTCATGAATCTATTTCGTTTATCAATCTTGTTTTAGCATGCTAGGATAGGAGTAGAATCTGGATTATGTTTTTACGAGCATGTTAGTTTGAAATTCAAGTTTTTAATGATAGAATTAAGCTTCGTTTAATTTATGAAATCTCAGTTTTATATTCGACTTATGATTTTAATTATAAGTTTGAATTTGAAATTAAGTTTTTAATCGTAAGTTTATAGCCTTGTGAATTTACTTGAGTTAGCATAAGAGTGCATTTGAATTAAGTATAATAGTTTTTTCTTATCATTGATGATTGATGCATGAAATTGAGAGATCACATGGATTTTCGGGATAGTTAATATTTCTTCTATGATGGCTAAGCTTTCGTTAGATTGCTTGGTTCATACTTTTCATTTCTCCATAGAAGTTAATATTTAATTCATTCCTCTTGAGCTATCACTAATCGTTAGATGCCATCGTGATGTTATTAGGCAACAAAGACATAATCATCATCTTTGAGTTTCCTATTATTGTAGATTAAAAATTGTTTTGATTAATTTATGAATATTGTCATGATGCTTTTCATTAAGTAGGTTAAGATTTTCCCTTTGTAGATTAGGAATGATTATGAGTTGTGTTTTAAGAATAGATTTTACTTGTTGAACAGTTTTGATAAGTTTACTTGCTGAATAGTTTTGATGAGTTTACTTGCTGAATAAGTTAGTTGTTTGAATGCTTATTTTCTTAAAGATAAAAGATCAAAGTAATTTACTTGATGTTGCTCATTATATTGAATAGGTTCACTTGTTCAAAGTAGGGTCTGATTTTCTTCTTTAGGAATACTCCATCGATCCATTGTTTAAAGTTGCTTAGGGTAAATAGTTCAAAGTTCTTTCATAGGGTTTGCTAATTAATAGTCTTTGCTTAAATAGATTAATCCTTAGATAGACCATCCTCTTATATAGAAATTGTTTCCTCTAGCTTTTTTGCCTTGGCACATACAGTGCTACAACTCTAAGTTTACTTACCTCGGGTTGAAAATTTAATTGAGGGATTTAGTGCATATAGAACACCCATCATTTTTGGCATCGTTGTCGGGGAGTTGTCTCAAGGTAGGAAATAGTTAGGAAATAGATCATTTATGAACCTTAGCATTAGTTTGGTGGCAGGGGAACTTTAAGACGAGAGGTAAGAACCTGCGCACCTGTTATAGCAAGTTCCTCCAAACCCAATGGTAGTTTTTATTTTTATTTGCTTTCATGAACAAACCTAGGGACCCAAAGGGAAAATACATTAAAACTAAACCAAGATTTTCGACCAAGGTTCCTTCTAACCTTTTTGGGTGAAGGACAACTCCTCTCATAAACTCCGCAGATCAATACCGAAAAGTAGGGGTTAGCTCAACCCAAAGAGCTAAAGCAGTCTCTGAAGATACCAAAACAGGGAGAACCATATAACAGAAAATTGAAGCATCAGTAATAGTGGGACAAGAGGCAAGACCACTTGAGCCTTCCGTAGAACCAACCAACACAACCTTTGTTTTTTTACCACCATCAGGAGACCCTAAATTTGTAGACATTATAGACCTTGAACAAGTTAATACTTTGTTTGGTAGTTCAGCCAATATAATTGTTTCTCAAATTGACACAGAAACTTTGGCACCAATAATCTCAATTGGCTCGAGTAGAGTCCCAGACATCCAAGAAGTAGGAAGACCTTCCCATCAGAGGGATACCTTTCTTAGAAAAGAACCTTGGGGTACTTTGTTGTCTTCAAGGATAAAACCATTTAGGTACTCTCTTTTTGGAATCCAAACCAGTATGGATGATCAGGAGGATCACAACAATGTAAGATGCGAGGAGGGAGAAGAAGTTGGAAACCAAACCAAAACTACCTTCAGGTTTCCAATTTGGGACACCACACAGAATGTTAATATGAAAAACATTCCACTCTCGGCACTGGCCACCTTCTATGGTAAAAGTAGTGAAGACCCAGATACCTTCCTATTTGAGTTCGACATCCTGTTTAGGAGCTACAATTACTTACAGGATGCCCAGAAACTAAAAAAAAATCCTGCCACCCTCAAGGGCTCTGCACTAGGATGGTTCATGGGGTTGGGAGAGTCCAGTATTAGGTCTTGGGAAGCCATGAAATATATATATTTTAAGAAGTACCAAGACTACTGCAAGTCCAAATAATCTCGTAATGATATTTTCAAAATCCAACAGTTAGAAGACGAGAATATCGAAGATTATATGGAATGGTTTGCCTACATCTCACAAAAATCGAAGTACCATGACCTTCCAGATGATGCAGTCAGGGCTCTTTACCTTAAGGGTATTTCAGAGGAATACTTAGAGATACTTAACTTGATGGTATCAGGTGACATCTCCCATAAACCATTTTCCAAAATATGTGAAATGTGTAAGAATTACTCGAGGAGTAGAGCTAAAACAGGGAAGAATGTTCGGGATCCTTATAGTAGAAACTTAAAACCAGTTAGTTCAGGTGGTATAAAGAGAGTAGATATAGGGAACCTTTTATAGAACTTCAAAACATATATCTTAAGAACAATAGGTTCCTAGTTGGACACCCTAAAGATTAAAAAGAAACAGGAGGAGGAAAATGTAGCTATGAGCATATTTTGCCCAAGATGCAGGAGGAAGAATTCCTCAAGGGAATTCCCATTAGATAACATTTCAGTTTGTGGCTTCTGCACGGAGGACCACTCAACTGAAAAAAATGTCCATCATTGCTCGGTTTGTTGGCCATCTATAGAAGTGGGGATCTTGGGGAGTCCTCTTACGCACCTAGGAGGCCATGGCAGCCTAGGAATCAGCCTACATACCCGGATCTACAGCCTCAAGTTCCACCCTATTATCAACAACCACAACAGTGGAACTCACCGAGTTGGAAAAATTGGTCTACACAATACCACCATCCTTGGCTTCAAGGATGGAGAGGAGGGAATAACCAGGGGAACCCTCAAGCTCCACTTATTCCTATGCCCAACCATCCTTACCCTCGGATTCCACCAAACATCCTACAGCTTCTGCTAGGTTTTGTTCCACCACCTTTACCTCCTATTCCACAACAACCGCAACAATACCAGAATGCAAGCTCCCCAAGACCGACATTATTACCAGCACAACCAGTGCCCAATCCCAATAATAAGCCCAGTCAACCTCTTCACAATGTTGATATGCAAGCCTTTCCGACGTATGTTATTTCTCTTGTTCCATTACAGGAGATTCAATTAAGGTTGGAAAAGTTATGGACAGGCAGAAGCCTTACCATTTGGATTGTGTAATGCTCCTGCCACATTTCAACGAGCAGTACTAGGGATATTTGTTGATATTATTCATGATTGTGTGGAGTTCATCGTCAGAATTCCACCCCCCAAGACTCAAAAATAGGTGAGAATCTTTCTTGGACATGTCGGATACTACTGGCAATTTATTGAAAATTTCACAAAGATTGTTGCACCCATGTTTGGATTGTTAATAAAAGATGTTGATTTTTTGTGGACTGAGCAGTGTCAAACTGCCTTTGAAACTACGAAATCTAAGTTGTCTGTGGCACCAATTCTTAGGGGGGGCAATTGAGCTCTCCCATTTCACATATCCACTTATGCCTCTGACACTACAATAGGAGGAGTATTAGGGAAGAAAGAAGACCACTAGTCCTATGCCATTTATTTTGTGAGCAAGAACTTGTCCCCAGCTGAGTTAAACTATAAAGTTACCGAAAAGGAATTATTGGCAGTAGTTCATGCTATCAATAAATTTTGCCACTACATTACAGGTTACGAAGTATTTCTACATACAGATCACTCTGCCATCAGATTTATCATGAATAAACCCATAACTAATAGTCGAGTGACTAGGTGGATCCTGATATTGCAAGAATTCAATATCACCATTCTTGACCGACCTGGAAAGGAGAATTTGGTAGCTGATTTTCTTTCACGCATAAAAAAATGAGGATGATGATATTCCCGTTGATGATAGCTTCCCAGACGAGCACCTTTTTTCCTTTTCTGTAAATACCTCGTGGTTTGCAGATATGGCAAACTATTTGGCTACTAGGAAGTTATGATCTCATTTGTCACCTCATGAAAAGCGTAGAATTATTACGCAAAGTGCCAATTACTCTTGGGTTGGCCATGACCTTTTTCGTACTGGTCCAGACTTGATTATTCATAGATTTGTTTGAAAATATGAGATACCGGAAATCCTACGAAGTTGTCATGATGAACCATGTGGTGGCCATTTTTCTGACAAACGTACAACATATAAGGTGTTACATTCAAGTTACTATTGGCCTAGCATTTTTAAGGATGTTGCCAAGTATGTGAGGAGTTGCGATAGTTTTCAAAGGATAGGAAGACCCACGTCAGTTGACGAAATTCCCTTGCATGCCCAAGTTATGATAGAACCTTTCGAGAAATGGGCCCTTGAATTTGTAGGACCAATTTCACCAATGTCTCGTAAGAAAAAATATATTTTGGTTCATACAAATTATGTCACCAAGTGGGTAGAAGCAAAATCCCTATTCAAAGCTACAGAAAAATCCATTGTCGAATTCATTTATGAATACATCTTCACCTTCTTTGGTGTTCCTCGTGAAATTGTTACAGACCAAGGCACTCAATTCACTTCCCAGCTGATGAGAGAACTAACAAAGAAATATGGGATTAAGCATTGCAAGTCTTCTCCATACCACCCACAAGCTAATGGTCAGGTAGAGTCCACAAACAAAGTTCTGGAATCTATCTTAACCAATATTGTTCAATTGCATCATCGGGATTGGGATGATAGGCGTCTAAAGGATTTGTGGGCATATCAGACCACCTGGAGAAACACCACTAGGCATACCCCTTATGAGCTAGTGTATGGGAAACAAGTACTTCTACCAATAGAATTCCAAGTAAGGACCTTATGTATTTCCGCATAATTGGTATTAAACTTAGATGAGGCTCAGAAACAATGAGCCCTACAATTAAACAAGTTGGATGAGATCATGCAAGATGCTATCCAACGAACAATATTAGTTCAAAACCAGAGGAGCAAGTGGCATGACAAGTTTATTAAGTAGAAACACTTCCAACCTGGTGATTGGGTTTTGTTGTTTGACTCCCGATTTAAAACCTTCAAAGGAAAAATTACCACTCGGTGGTTGGGTCCTTACGAGGTAGTCACCATGTATGACAATGGGGCTATGAAAATTAAAACAATTGACGATGGACAAGTCTCCTTCGTAGTAAATGGACATCGACTCAAACTTTATCACAGACCCACTTCCAAAGAATATTTTCTACAGGTCATGTCAACTGACAAGGCATTGGCCTTAGTAGATGGGGAAGTCCCCCCTTGTTCTTGAATGTTTTTCTGAATTTTCGACTATACATGTGTAAATAATTTTGAAGTATGTTGATAGACAATTCTAGAGATTTATGTAGGTATTTATTTCACCTGGAGTAGACAATTTCGAGATATAAAGGAAGTGTTTTCCTTCAAAATATTGTCATATTTGAACCTTGTTGTCTGCTAAGCATCAATTGAATAATGATCTATTGTAATTAGCCACATTTTTGCAAAGATTTTCATCTTCTTTTTCTCAAGGCATCTTTAAAAGCAGTTGCTCTTAAACCTTCACCACCAGAGAATATAAGGAAGTGATACCTTAACCATCAAACTTAGAGGTTACTCGTACAGTTTTCCCAAGAAGCTTGAGTAAGTGAGTAAAGTATTTTTATTAAAGAGTAACAAGGAGGTCTGATTAGTGGTTAGCCATGGAAACATCACAATAACTTTAAAAAAAAAAAAAGTGAGTTGAGCCTAAAGATACCTTTATGTTCTTTCTCAATGGTACCACCCACTACACACTAGAAATGTTTGATTATATCATATATTTAGATAGGCTACGTTCTCTTAAGTACCCATTACATCAAGACAATCTATAAGGAATATATAAAGGAAAGTCATCCTCTAACATAAATACCATCCCAATCTATAAAAAAAAGTTTTTCAGAGATGTCCCCCCATCTTCTTGCACAAAGCAATCTTATATTAAAATCTTAAAAGATGGAGGGCCAGTCTTTGAGGGTGTAAGAGGCTAACCCGCTGAGATACTGAACAGGTTTGCTAGCAGCGGGTATCGGCCTATGGTATGACTAGGTAAACCCGTCGGAGTACTGAACAGGCTTGCTGGCAGAAGGGAATTCTACCTAGCGAGGATGATAATCTGACAAAAAAAACAATAAATTCCTAAATCTTAAACGTGTCCTGATGTATGAAATTACTTGTAGACAAAGCTGACACAAAGTATGTATGGTTAAGCTAAGGTTAATGAACTCCATAAATCTATCATTGGGAACTAACTTTGAGACTATCTTGAAACCCTCTCGCCTACCTATTCTTAACTATATGTAGGATATTTTATCCTATAGGTGGGGCCATATTCTAACCGTCTTGTCAAACCAATATGTGAAATTTATATATACACTTAACAAGCTGTCAATCTTCGGCTATTGGGAGAATTGACTAGTTTCCTATATTTTTTATTGTGAGGTGTCACAATACTTAGGAGTGGGGGAGGGGTTTTATGAGCTGACAAATGACAACACTGTCTATCTATAACTCAGGAGAAGAAGAAGTATAATATTTGTAAAAAATTATGTATATTGTTTCATGATATGGGCTATTATATCAACAATTATTTTTTATTGAAATGCTCACTATGTGGTATAAACCTATTGTATATTTCTTTGATAGACCACCTAACTGGTTTTTCTTTACATATTGTTCATTACATATTTGTGATTACATGCATTATAATATGTGAGATAGAGGAACAAATTGTGCGAGCGTGATGACAAAGCAAGCAACAGTGGAACACTCTTATCCTGTCTCTACTCATGTTCACCTTGACTCTCAAAAGTGTTTAAGACTAAGTGTTATGGATAAAACATCCATTACAGGATGAACAAATTCCATTTTGCATAGGAGTGCCATATGGAGTGTCGTATGGAGTTCCATTTGGAAGACCATATGGGGTGCCATGTGGACGATTGGATGACGTGTCATATGAAGGATCGGATGAGGTGCACACACATTGTAAATGACCACGACTTTAGGTAACCAAGAATCATTTGAATTAATTTGGTTGTTCAATTGTATGATGAGATAGATTAAATGGCATTTGATGGTTAAAGGATACAATCTCTAAATACATTTTTATGATCAAATGTCCAAGTCGAAGACTTCGACATTGATCTAATTCTCTCATCATTATGATTGCCTCCAAAGGACACTCTTCGAATTCAAAATCGGTGCCGTCATACTCACACATGGCAACTCGTGTGTGATGAATTCATCAACGAATTCAACCGCCTCCACCTTGAGCGCATTCAAAATCCGAGGGTTAGCTCCAAATTGTTATTTCATTCATGCATGGTCATTATATTGTGCTCATTCTCTACCTAATTGCGCTCATCCTCTGCCCAAATTCGCTCCTCTGTCCAATTCCGCTCCTATTCTCTCCTTCACACTATAACCATGCCCAAACGATACGAGCCTTCCTCCTATGCCGACCTCTTTTCTATCCCCAAATTTGCATAGTGTAGGGAGGTCTTCCTTCGCGTAGGGTGGGGACTATTCTTGGCCCGTCTGCAAGGCCACGATGATGGCGTTTCTCTGCAATTCACCCTCGGATTCGATGGAAGGATGGCACGCATGGGGTCTTTGGACTTCTTGGTCTCTAAGGAGTCAATCGCCTCAGCCACAAAGCTTCCAAGGGTTGGAGACCATTGGTTCAAACACCACTAGTTTCCACGGTCAAGATTTAACAGAGTTTTCAAGCTTGAGTTTTAGAATGTTTTTGGAGTTAAGGGATACTCCAAGGAGTGGATTAAAGATGAGCTAATTAACCCCCTGATTGTCATCACCAGAATTATCATTGTGAAGGTAGATACTCTGTTTTTAAAGCTTGTCATTTTCTACTGTTAGCTCATTTCCAGTTTAACAAGCCATTGAATTTTCCTTTTTACTTCTTGAAAAGTCTTGAGAAGATGTCTTCCCAAGTACGAAAGAATGTGGCCAATCCTCATAATATCCTATTCCACCACGACCTCATCAAATTGCTTGTTATATCCGATTTGGAAAAGCAAAGGAAGACATGGGATGAATTCATTTATCAATTTTCAAACCCTCATCTCAGAATCAAGACCAACAAGAAAACACTTGATCTAGGGATTGTTACTCCATCCAAACCCCATTCTCCAAAAACTCTAAACCCTCCTACTCAAGCTATCCCTCTACCAGAACAAAAGACCAAGAAACTTATTGATACCCCTGCAGCCTCATCGGGCAAGAAGACTAAAATGCATATTGATAATTCTCCAATGCCCTCAACATCTATTGATCATGCACCCAAGAAGTTACAAGAGGCAATTCAAAAAGATTTCCCTGTAGTCCCTACAAATAGAAGAGGATCCAATCGGTTCAAAGGAGGATCTTTTCAAAAAAGTGCCTGAAATACAAGAGGAAATCCTTATGAAAAAACCCCAAGCACTTCAGACCCTATCCAAGTATCTTTTGATCACGAAATCCCCCATAAAAGACTTAGGGAAGTCTCTGCATAAGAGTTGGAACCCGATAGAGAAATAAAATTTGAACCCATTCCCCCTCATAAACCCCATGTTACTCCTACCTCACAGATACCTACACCAGATCCCAAAACTGATAGACTCTCTACATCCTTCAAGGGATCCAAGCCTTCCTCTGAGATATCTGATCATACTCCAACCATTGAAAAATTACAATAGGAAAATGTTCAGCTACTGCAACAGTTGGAAGAGAGGAAGATCATGGATAGGCATCTCCATCACGATAATGCATTATAAAAAACAAAGGTGAATTCCCTCCAATGATTGGTTGATCAAATGACCAATGACAAGTGTAGCCTTCGTGCACAATTGAAACACCACAAGAGGGCCAAGACAAAGTCTTCAGGACAAGAAGCTTCTAAAGCTAATCCATCCCCTCCTAAGCAAGTCTAGTCATGTTGGGTAATCCATTTTTGTTTGCAATGGGACCTGCAAATCCGTAGGCGTTGGGGTAATGTTGGACTCGTGTTTTGGTTGTTTTGTGATAATGATTGAATCCTTTTTGCACCAGTATTATATGTATTAATAACTATTTTGAAGATGTTTTCAAAGGATTTTGTATCAATTCATCATGGATCTACAACAGGTATGTGCAATTGATGTTTTGCAATGGTTTTGAGTTAAATTTGATTTGATTTGATGATTATGAGGATCTAATGCGCGATCTATGTGTCATAGGGAGAATTCGTAATGCAATTTTCCATCTGGTAGCTCGTTCGACACTTCATCCAGCACCCGATCCAGTGCTTCATCCGACATTGCATCCGACACGCGATCCAACACTGGGAGAGTAGGCGAGTTGGCGGCATGTGTTGGGCGAATCGGCGACCTGGGTTTTGTTCCCCCTCATGGCCTCCAGCTATTGAGCTCTTGATATCTAGGATTAAGAAATTATGCTAATCGTTGAGTGGCTCATTCAGTTTCTAGAAGCTAAAGGATGTTAGAGCGCATTTAATGGAATTTACCATTTTTAGAGGAGGTCGACCCTTCCAGTGGTCAACCTCTCGAATTGTAATCATTACAAATACCACCAGTAGTGGCCATACCATAAGTTAAGAATTGTTAGAATACATTTCATTGTGTAATTGAGACATCTCTACAAACTTGTGTTAAGACTGCGTTTTTAATTTAATGACAGAACCGTGTTGATTAAGCTTGTGATTTGTTGTTGAGGAGTAGCCACGACCTGTTGGGGGGGGCTCCAGTGGTCTGGGTGAATACTTAGATAGATAGATTGCATATTTCAGTTGTGTAGTTATCATTTACTTTATTTCCCTTATATGTGTTTTGTCATTTTAAATGTTGTGTTTGTTGTTCATCATTTAATTGTTTGAATTCCCTTTTGTAGGTTGCTTGTAGGAGATAGTTGTTGATTATGTTGTGTCTTTTATTTTAGTAAATGGCTTGCAAGCTACTAACTTTGTTGGTGTGTTAAAAGTTAAATATATTTATGCAGGTTGAAACAGAGTAGTCTTTAAAACAAAGTACTAGTTTAATATAGAGTTTCTTTTACAAGTTTCGATGGATTAATAGTTGTGAGTTTTGTTAATTGATTTAATTCTTAGTTTTTCATGAATCTATTTCGTTTATCAATCTTGTTTTAGCATGCTAGGATAGGAGTAAAATTTGGATTTTGTTTTTACGAGCATGTTAGTTTGAAATTCAAGTTTTTAATGATAGAATTAAGCTTCGTTTAATTTATGAAATCTCAGTTTTATATTCGAGTTATGATTTTAATTAGAAGTTTGAATTTGAAATTAAGTTTTAAATCATAAGTTTGTAGTATTGTGAATTTACTTGAGTTAGCATAAGAGTGCATTTGAATTAAGTATAATAGTGTTTTCTTATCATTGATGATTGATGCATGAAATTGAGAGATCACATGGATTTTCAGGATAGCTAATATTTATTCTATGATGGCTAAGATTTCGTTAGATTGCTTGGTTCATACTTTTCATTTCTCCATAGAAGTTAATATTGAATTCATTCCTCTTGAGCTATCACTAATCGTCAGATTAGGCACCGAATACATAATCATCATCTTTGAGTTTCCTGTTATTATAGATTAAGAATAGTTTTGATTAATTTATGAATACTATCATGATGCTTTTGATTAAGTAGGTTAATATTTCCCTTTGTAGATTAGAAATGATTATGAGTTTTGTTTTAAGAATAGAGTTTACTTGTTGAATAGTTTTGATGAGTTTACTTGTTGAATAAGTTAGTTGTTTGAATGCTTATTTGCTTAAAGATAAAAGATCAAAGTAATTTACTTGATGTTGCTCATTAGATTGAATAGGTTCACTTGTTCAAAGTAGGGTTTGATTTGTTTCTTTAGTAATAATCCATCGATCCATTGTTTAAAGTTTCTTAGGGTAAATAGTTCAAAGTTCTTTCATAGGGTTTGTTTTTTAGTTTTAGTTTTGGGTGGGTGAATGAAACAAGGAATATCATAGATAACATCCTTTATGAGGAATATTGAGCAGTTTCTAGTGGTAGTAGCATTCTTACGTCTAATTATATCGTTAACATCTACCCTACACCACCTCAATCCATGAGGAGCCATAGGGGCACCCAAAAGATCCGCAGTAAACTCTCTAATATAGAAGGAATGTGGGGGAGAGATATTGTGGACCGATCTATCTCTAAAAATGACTTCTTCTAGATGATGCTGAGACGTCTGAGGAGTGCAACAATCATTTGAATTTCCTACTTTCACTCCACTTCACTGACTTATAATATGATGAACATAGGTGAGAACGCTTGTAACCTGTATCTTTTTCAACCATTACTACCTATTTGTTACGCTTCAGTGAATTGATCGATAGCTTATTCCATTTTTACACGGAGTCTGAGCATAAATTCGACATTTATCATTGTCCAGGACGAGGTGGTAACCAGGTAGAGGGCAGTGTGTAGGGAAGTGGGAGGTGGTAGTCATAAATTCGACATTTATCATTGTGCAGGAAGAGGTGGTAGCCAAGTAGAAGGCAGTGTGTAGGGCGGTGGGAAGTGGTAGTCAGTGCTTCTCAGAGTTGCATCCAGGTAGAAGGTGCTAGTCATAGCTTCGAATGTCGGGTACATATTGTGTAGAGAGTGAATATCATAACTCATCAGTGCACCGACAGGCTCGATTAATGTAGTGACAAGCTAGAATGACAAGAAGATCACATCAACCCATTATTTGACCAATCATATAATTCAATTTTATTCATGTATTAAATCAATTTTAATACACTTACAAATAAGTAAATCTTATTTCCCTCCATAGCAGTTAGTCCCATCAATATGGGATGGGCTAATGAAAAATGAAAAATACAAGATTTAAAAAATTAAAAAAATTAATAATTTAAAAATAAAAAAGTTAATAAACAATATTACAAAACATTGGTAAAACTATCTCAAAGCATTACAAAATAGACCATTAATAAACAAAATGTACCAGTTAATTGGCAGTTAATTGGCAGTCAATGATGGTTGACCGCCAGGCGAAAGCTATAGTCCCTGCCTTGGCCTGGGGCAGGGACTAATAAGGGGTGAGACATAATAAATACTTCTTAATCTTGTCCACTTGGGATGATATTACTTCTCAATCTTGTCTAGTTCAGTGGACGTTTTGAAAATAACGGCTGAGACATAATAAATACTTTTGAAGATAAGGGTGAGACAATAAATACTTTTCAGTGTTCAGCTCAGCAGACGTTTTGAAACTGTTAGGCCTTGTCCAGTTGGGTTGATAATACTTCTCAATCTTGTCCAGTTCGGCGGACATTTTGAAAATAACAGCTGAGACATAATAAATACTTTTGAAAACAAGTGTTGCATGGAAGCGTAGTCCCTGTCAGGCTGGACACGGAGTAAATGCGTGGGTAGCAAGTTGCAGTACACGTGGTATTCCTGAATTAGTTTTATTTGAAATTTATCAAAAATTATTAATGTTTGGTGCATAACCAATGCAACCCAGCAATTACAGAGTGGCGTGTAGGCGAAGTCGCGGGTTTATTTTATTTAACAATTATATCATATACAGTTTGAAGCGAACATGGAGTATTAGGAGTATTTGGAGTATATGGAGTAAAAACTAGGAGAAGTGTTTGGTGCAGAATTGACATGGGTTTTCGGGTTGTCGGGGTGTTGGACTCAAAATTGGGCTTCTGTTGTTCTGTGGTCTACAAATAGCATGGAGACTTCTGCGATATACAAATTGACAAGCGGTCCTGCGGATTATTTGAATTTTTGGATCGCAGGTTCTGGGGTTGTCGTGCTGAAAATCGGCCTTTTGTTGTTACCCGAATAAGTTTTCCTTTTTAGATATGCTGGTGGAAAAAAAAAGAAAAAACAATAGTACTGACGTCTGTTACATAGGGTGGTGAACATAAGTATGAAAACAATGGCATTCCCGAATTAGTTTACTTTAAAATAGTGGGTTCTTGACTTAGCTAGTTTTTGGATTGCGAGTTGTCAGGCTGGGGACCTATTGTTCCTTGGTCTACAAATAGCACCTATACTTCTGCGATATACAAATTGACAAGCAGTTTTGCGGACTAGTTGAATTTATTGATAGCGGGTTCTCGGGCTGGCGGGATGAAAATCGGGCTTTTGTTGTTCCGTGGCCTACAAAAATAAAATATGTGATTTGATGAAGTGGATATATAGAGCATGCACAGAAGCTTCATCCCGCATTGTCGAGCTGAAAATTGTGCTTGTGTTGTTACGTTGCCTACAAATAGCATCGAGAATTCCGCGATATACAAATTGAGAAGCTGTTTTGCGAACTATTTGAAATTTATGGATCGTGGGTTGTCGGACTGGCGGCCTGCAAATTAGGCATCGATTGTTCTGTGGTCTACAAATAGCACCTAGAGTTCTGCGATATACATATTGACAGTCGGACTTGCAGATTACCTGAAGTTGAAGTCACTCGTGTCGAATTAGCAAATTGAAATAATAAACTGAATAACTTATTTTTGTATTGATAAAATAATTTATAATTAAATAAAGCAAGTTTAGCATTACTGAAATCAGTTTTCCTTTTTACATATGCTAGTGGAAAAAAAAAAAAAGATAGCACTAACATTTGTTACATAGGCTGGTGAACATAAGCATGAAAAAAATTGTGTTGTGGAATTAGGCGGGTTATCGAGCTGTGGACCTTAAATGTGGGCTTTTGTTGTTCCTTGTGCTACAAATAGCAGGTAGAGTTCCGCGATATTCATATTGACAATCGGACTTGCGGAGTATTTGAATTTGGAGAGGCTCGTGTCGAATAAGCAAATTGAAATAATAAAGTCAATAACTTATTTTAATATCAATAAAATTGTTTATAAGTAATTAAAACAAGTTTAGTGTTTCCGAATTAGTTTTTCTTTTTACATATGTTGGTGGACAAAGAAAGGAAAAAAACATAGTACTGTTGTTTGTTACATAGGCTGGTTAACATAAGCATGAAAAAAAAAACGTTCCCGAATTAGTTTCTTTAAAAGAGCGGGTTCTTGAGTTGACCAGTTTTTGGATTGCGGGTCTGTGTCCTACAAATACCACCGACAGTTCCACGATATACAAATTGACAATTGGAGTTGCGGACTATTTGAATTTGAAGGGGCTTGTGTTCAAAAAATTTAGCATTCGCGAATCAGTTTTCCTTACATAGGCATAGAGGGTGGTCGACAAAAGGACCAAATAGATAGCATTCGCGAATTAGTTTTCTTTAAAATAGACACTCATCGACACAAGAAACTGAAATTTATAAAATTATAGGTTCGTGGAGACTATAACTATACATAGCAAATACGTAACTCTGTGTACATACTCTTTATGAAATTTTACGAATACATAAAAGCAGGAAAAAAACTAGCATTTCCGAATTAGAGCATGGAGGGAACCCTGAATCGAAACTTGTCTAGTTTTTGGATCGCGGGTTCTCGGGCTGGGGACCTAAAAATGGAGCTTATGTTGTTCCATGTCCTGCTGCCAACGTCTGTTACAAAGGGTGGTGGACAAAAGGACCAAATAAATAGCATTCCCGAATTAGTTTTCTTTAAAACACTGGCTATTAGATACAAGAAGTTGAAATGTATCAAATTATAGGTTCCTGGACAGCATAAATTACACATACCAAATATACAATTTTTTAAATACCACCCACAGTTTGGCAATATACAAATTGAGAATCGGATTTGCAAACTATTTAAATTTTAAGGGCTTTTGTGGCAAAAGTATGAAGCACAGCTGGTAAAGATCCAACAAATGACATATTGTCTAGACGTTTGAGTACAAAAAAAGTAGCGAACACAATTTCATGACATTTATATATAAAATAATGAAACCTGTTAGATATTCCTAGAAATTTAAAGAAACACACACACACACACACACACACACACACACACACACACACATATATATATATATATATATATATATATCTCAAATTTGAGTCAGTATATATATATATATATATCTCAAATTTGAGTCAGTGATTTATTTCATACTTTATTTTGAAAATAACCAGGCCGGAGAAAAGATGCATAGGACAAAAAAGAGAATTAAGATAAATTAAATAGAATGTCTTCACATTCAGCATGGTTGAAGATAAAAATCTAGGAACACGTAAATATATAAGCAAACAAAAGAATAGTTTTATTTGGAGTCTATGAAAAAACAATAGTTTGTTACATATCCCTGGAAATGTAAATGCATTTGTCATATAGACTGGGATTGGGGCTCCCGCGGACCATAATAGAAATATGTACAAGAAATAGGACTGTGGAAAGGAGTTGGAGACGGTAGAATGTAATACCTTAAAAGTAGAAATGGCAAGATCATTTTTTGGCTATAGATTTCTACTCAGAGAAGTTGGAATAACTGAATTGACAAAGAAAAAACTATGCATTTCCCTGTTGGATTTGGGCAATGACCCACTTCAAGTTCTCTTCAATATAGTTTCTCAAAGGGGCGACGTTGATGTCATTGCGGATTTGAATGTTGAAAACTTCATTTTCTAATTCGCTTAAATCAATTGAAAGTTTGCACAGAGTTTCATCGATATCTGCATTCTGCACCGAATACCAAACTAGTCAGTTGTGCACCTATTGTTCATGATATTCAATAATGCTGTAAAAAAATTATAAAGACAAGGCTTTCAAATTATCAACTTGTTTATCGAAATTTTGTTTGGTTGACGTCAGAGAGTTGAGGATCAAGTTGGGGACCTGGAAGTTGTTTGTGTTTCCTGCTAAGTCTATTTTGGTAAGCTTTGTCAATAATGTTTCTTTCTTTGATATTTCTTGCTCACATGACTGGACGATGACATACAGATTTTTCACTTTCTTTTTCCAGCATGCTTCTAGTTGAGTGAGTCATTTATTAGAAGGGAGATCATGTTGTCTTCTTCTGGTCTCTGCCATGTTGTTGACATGAAAGGCAAAGGGATGACCGTGTGCACATAGAAACTTTCTTCATTTTTTAAATCCGTCTGCAAAAGTAGGAGCAAGTTATGTGCCCTGCCCAGGGAATCCATATTATGTGATGTTTCCCAGGCCTTCGTAATCAATTCCATTCTTTTGTTGATATTTTTCTCGACATATCCTCTATAGGATGCAAGGAAGCTAGAGGACCCTTTTAGATTTGTTGTAGGAGTGCATGTAGTAGCAGGCATTGTTATTCGCAAAGAACCGTGAAGCAATGGCATAGGAAACAAAGCTTCCTCTAATTCCTTAATGTGGTTCTTTAGTCTGGCATTTTCGGCTTCAATGAGTCCAACGGAACCAGGAAGAGCATCTTCGGTTTCCATGTGAAGTTGATAGATTTTGGACGCCTGCATATTGGCAAGGTGAAGTTCTAAACGATGTATTCTCTGGTTATTATTTACATCTTTTTTTTCAATGATTAATTTTTTTTACTCTGATTCAAAAACACCATTCTGGAATACGAAGGATTCATCTTCATCAAAAATTAGGATATCAACCATGTCCATTGAACAGGTTGGTTGAATTTCGTCTACGCCCTGATCAAGGTTGCAGAATATGCTTTCCAGATCAGTGTCAAGATCCATGTTTTCATTGTAAGTTTCGGGTCGCTTTGCGTCCCCTTTTCCCTTCTTCTGCACGGGAAGGTCGTGAGGAAGATGTTCATTGTATTTCTACAAAACTGTTGTAGAGATGGTTCCAGTACTTTGTTGAAACGTTGATTTTCTCCAGATGTTGCTTGAAATGAAGAACTGGAGGGTGCAATATAATCCCCCGGAAGCATTGCTTCCATGCGTTCGAATGGAAAATATCATCATTAATGGCAATATCTATGTGTGTTGTATGATGACCTGTTAGAAGTAAAGCTTAATTATTGCATAGTTAGAAGTGCGAAGGTGGCAGTTACGACGAAGAACATTTAAGGAGTGAAGGTTTTGTGAACGAACCAAGGTGGCGGCGTGCGAATGACATTCCATGGTATTTCAAATTAAGACTTGGAAGAGACTGGAGGTTTCCGGAAGGAAGCAAGCTGGCGGCGTGCGGATGACATTCCATGGCGTTTTAAATTAAGACTGGGAAGGGATAAGAAAAGCCTTCGCATAAATTGCATTGATGGCAGAACTTCTCAAGCCTTGCGCGCATCAATGATAGCTTAGACGATGCATGTACAATGACATGTTAGCATTAAAGATTTAGAAAGAAGACATATATATATATATATATAAACATTATTTCTTATTATGCGGATATGTGAAGGTGACGGGCACGAGGAAGAGAAAGCAAGGAAGGAATGGCCAAGTGTGAAAGTGCATAATGAAACTGATGAGTTTACAATGTTGACGCTGCATGAGTCGGAATTTCTCAGTGAAGCAATGTACGGATGTCATTCCATACTTTTCCACTTTCGGGATGGCGGGTCCTCGGACAGGCAGGCTTAAAAAAATGCCTCTATTGTTTGGTGTTCTACAAATAGCACACACAGTTATGTGATATACAAATAGACAAGGGGACTTGCGGGTTGGCTTATATTTTATAGAGCATTGACAGTTTCTAGATTGCGGGTTCTTGGGTTGGCGGGGTAAAAAACGGGGCTCTATTGCTAGGTTACTTACAAATAGCTTATGACAATAATTTGACAAGCGGGTTTGCATTCTGGTCGGCTCAACGTTCTACTCCAGGGCTGGCGGGATCTCAGAAACGAGCAATACATATCAAATATGCACAGATCCCTTATTCCATACTTAGCCACTTATTTAGATCGCGGACTTGGCTCCGTCCGACTCTCAGTGCATATTTCGTAATTCATGTGCAACACCAACTCTGTGGTTACCATATTGGTGTGTGTAGAAACGAGGCAAAATTAGATATGTACCTTTATTAAGTATCGACATCAGATTTTATACACCATATATCGCATTCCATACTTGCGGATTCTCGGGCGGGAGGGGTAAAAAAAAACCTTCTATTGTTCTGTGTTCTACAAATAGCACATACAATTCCGCAATATACAATTTGACAGGCGGACTTGCGAGCTAGCTGAGATTTTAGATGCCATTATTTGGATCGCGCACTTGCGAGCTGCACAATATGCCTCTAATGTTTTTTGTTTTGTGAATAACCGTTATGGTTGGGCGATATAGAAATTCACAAGTGGACTTGCGGGGTGGCCGGCCCAACATTGCATCTGTTGGATGGAAGATGTGCAGGGTAGTTGCCTCTACGCGCAAAACAAAAAAAAAAAAAAAGCATAGCTGCAAATAAGTTTGACAAACACAAAGAAAGTAAACGAAAAATTGTTTATTGTGAAACACGAACAAGAAAAGGGTGCACCTTTGCATAGTTTGGTCTATGTGTGTAGGTAGGAGTTCTTTGCGTCCTCTGATTTTCCTGTCTGTTTCCATGAACAAAAGTACAAAGCAAAATGGATATGAACATAAGTTCATATGTTAAGAAAAAGGCAACTATTATGTACATATACAAAAAAAATAGAATACGTTGAATAGAGTCCGAAATAGTTTTTGGGAGGATGTGCCTTCTTTTTTTTCCCTATACAATGTAAATTTTATAATTTGAGTAGAACTTCGTCTAGAGCGATGTGTGTACAAATCAAAGATACATATATGCTTTGAAACATACAAATATGAGTTTGCAATAACTTTGATGTATATGTCATAATTCAAGTGCAATACCAATTGTATCGTGATCAGACCAATATGTGTCTAAGACAAACATATTATATTGAGGAATCGACACATTGGACCAGACATGGTCAATTAGTTCATTTTGGAGATGGATTGTGTTGTTCATAAGAAAGCGGAGACTGTATTTGCACATGTAGTTTTCCAATTCTTTTGTTCTGCCAGTGTTTTGTAGCATATCGATATTGAAGTCTCCTACAAGTACAATGGGTCTGTTCAGATGGAAATGGGTCAATGCATTAGAAATAACATGTACTATGTTGGAGAATGTTGCATGGGGAGTAGCATACAGATTCAGTATTGCAATTTCTATTTCATGAGAAAAAAAAATTGCAAGCACCAGCTCAACATTGTTTTCTTCGATATGTATATGGTCCAAAATTGGTAGATGTTTTTTCACCAATATCATGACCCCATGTGTAATGTAACTTGATATGCAATTGTGATTTGAGAATTGTTTGTTCTGCATGCATAATGCCATGTGTGTTTCTTGCAAGCACAGAATATCGGATTGTATTATATCATAGTCATTCAGTATATCATCCATGTGTGCATTTAAGCTGTGTGTGTTAAGTGAGAGAATTGATACAGATGAATTTGTTTGTATGGATTGGTAATCATAATGCAGTTGTCATTTTGCGGTGGTCCTCAGTCGTTCCATTTCAATATCAACTTTATGTTTCACTTTGAAGTTATCTTTTGTGAGAGGACTTAGTACATACAAAGACTCTATGCTTCTAACACGGGACAGTGTTGTGTAGACAAGTCCATGTATCTGAATTCCAACAGGCTGAAAAACAACTTTATCAAGTGTTAGTCCTTGTGATCTATGGACTGTACGTGCACATGCAAGTTTAATCAGAAACTATTTTTGAATCTTCAGTTGACCTGTCTTTGCTTATGTTGATATTGGCTTTGATATTCACAAAATAGGTGTCCAAACGCTTCCAGTATTTGAATTATATAGATAAGACAACTTGTTTTCTTGTCGCTTGCCTATATGTGGTTCATGGAACTTAATCCAAAGGACATCCACTTTTTTTGTCTTGGTATAGCCTTTCAGTATTCCATCTGCACCATTCACCAACCCATCCTGTGAATCATAGTTGCAGGCATATATTTCAACCAACATTTCTAATTTGAGGACAAGCTGCAAAGGTAAAGTGACTGAATGTTCATGTCGTGGCACGTTTCCATGGTTGTCTTCTTCCAGGTCAATGGAATTGATGATGATATCATCGCCAAGCATTAGGGAGAGCATGTGGTTGTTATTGTTTGCAACATCCTTATTTCTGTAGAACAGGTAAGGGAATGTTGGGTCTGTTGGTGCAGCCTGTAAGCATCTCAAATTGATATGGATCAAGTCATCATGTGTTTGGTTGTTGGTGCGCATTCTATTCAGAATTGCAATAAATGTTTCATTTGTTTGGCGCATTGTAGTATGCAACTCAAAGCATTTAATATTGTCTCTCCAGAAGTCATGGGTGATTGTTTCCATGTTGACCGTGGGTTGTTCAAATATTAAAGAATCTTGGATGGGTTGTGCCTGGTAAAGATCCCCACATAATATCATGTCAATGTTTCCAAAGTATTTTGTCTGCACATGTTTTATGCTTCTTAGTCGGTTGTCAATGGAATACAAGAACCAGCGCCCAATCAAAGATGCTTCATCTATAAAGACAAGTTGGAGTTCCTCATAAAGCTTAGATGATGTATCCAACATTTCCTTGCTAAGTGGAAGAAACTATGACTTGTTAAAAGGCATTAAAAATGCAAAGTGGACTGTTGTTCCACCATCATTGTATGCAACGTTTCCTGTGTATGCAACTACTAGGCCCTTTGGTTTCATAGGATCAAAGGAATTGTTTGAATCATAGATTCGTATAATCATTTGGAACAATGCTTTTGATGTGAATGTCTTGCCAGTTCCTGCTCCGCCTGTAAGGAACACGTGCACAGGATTGTTCATGTTCAAGCATTTTTTAAGAGCAATATCATTTACAATTGTTTGTTGTTCACGATTCAACATACGTCTTATTCTGTGGTATTCATTATTTTCAATTAGGAAATGATGTTTTGTAACTTGAAAACCAAGATTGATATGTTTTTCACTTCCAGCCGCTGGAGGACGAAGCAAATATCCTTGTAAGTCATAGGACTCGGAAGCAGTTTTGGTCTTTTTTGGGTCTCTGAATGTGTTATCATGATCACCAGGGTTTTCTAGGTCATTAAGTGCAACCTCTAGATCGCCCCATGTTGGATTAACATTGTAGGTAAATCTAGCTTCATTGATGTGCACCATAGTCTCAGACGCAACATACGCAGCCTCCCATGTACAGAAATTATACATTAATGTCTCTTCGTTTTCATTGAATGGAACGTACAGCAACAGTTTTTCTCTACAATAGTTTTCATAGTCACAATGTTTGTTGTATTTGACAAACCGTATGATAGAGTGTTTTTTTCTTTTTGATATGGGTGCACCATTTTTTTTGTAATGTGATACGAATTCTGCTAAGCAGATATGCCTAATAGGAGATGGACGTTGGATGTAATAATCAATAATAGAGTGACATACCACGTCCTCTTAATTGTCGGGCTCTTATTGCAGCAAAACCGGTGGTTTAAGGAAAAATGTGTGTTTTTCAAGTGGATATGTGTTTATGAAGACACATTTTCTTGAACTACAAATGAGGGGCAAAGAAAGTGCAATGTGAACTGCTTGTTGAGCAGACATTTGAGCAAACTTGAATATTAAGCAATGTATTGCCAAGTGTGTGTATCATTTATATGGCATCAATATGACTTCTTTCATGTTCTTTGTGTATTTTTCTGAATGCACTTGTCATAGATTTGTCAATCTTCATCATATAAGAGGTACAATATGATGATGCAGCATATGCATTCAACACATACTGCGCATCTGTATTTGTTTTTCACATCACTGGCATATCCTTGGAGAAACTGTTGTTCCAAATATGGGAGATTTTTCGTTTAAGGAAAAGTGTTGGTTGCCTAAGTGTACATTGTATGGCTTGGATGTACTCATCTTCTGGAAGATTTACCTGTGTCAAAAAGGCATCAAAGCTCATCATTTCGTCAAATCCCCCTTCTTCTAGAAATGTGAACAATGATTTAGATTTCTCAACAACAACATTTTTCTCTACACTAACTAGCTCTATGATTCTTGTAGCTCTCATTGGCGGCACGGGAAAGTTGTATCTGCAATGTGAGTTTTTTCGTTTTCTACAACTTCTTGTATGATAATGTCTATGGACTTTTGCAAGTTCTGGATCCAAATGCTTTGTGTTGCATGTTATGTATTTATCCACAAATTGTTCGATCTCTGAATTGTTATCGGCTCCATACACTGGTGCATCCTCTATCTACAACAGTGTGTGGTCATGTTCATTTTCCCTATTCTGGAATTCAGTGACAAAAAAATAGTCCGATATTTTTCCGAAAAACATTTCATCATGGCATATCAATTGTCTCAAAGCATTTATTCTATGTCTATAGTAGCGAGAATATGTCACCAGGTCTTTTCTTATGAGGTAGTCAATGTCGTTATTTTCCAGTGTATCGGTTTCTTTTTTACGTTTCTTGTTCTTATGCAGGTCAGATACCGCAACCACCAATGGATCCCAGCAGTGCTCTGCACTTGTAAATGTGACGAAAAATGTTGGCGGCCCTAATTGTCGGATCATTGCAAAAATATTTTTTTTGTTTTGTTGCAAATAGTCAGGAGGGGTGCAGATGTTTTTGAAATCTATGTATCCAATATCAGATTTCAGATTTTTTTCTAGGTTAACTTTGTACTTCACATCCTTCACGAACAACTTTCTTCCTTGTAACTCATTTTCTTATTCGGGCCCACATGCACGACAGAACTTGCTGGATTATTATGTGCATTATCTTGAAAAACAAATTTGTTATGTGACAGGAGAAACAACTGCTTGAATGTAGCAGCTCCCATCGAACTATTTTATGATAACTTAATCATTCTGTAATATCAGTTCCACGTGGATCTCCATAGAAGAGTGTTGGAAAGTTCATTTCCTCAACGAATTTGTCCTTGAATATTCCAAGTGGACGTTGCCCCTCGGTAGGTGCAATTTCGACAATTTTGTCTTACAAGTCACAAATGCGTTGTGAATTAGTGAATCCATGCACCAATGTTTCAGCAGTGGTTTCATTGTCTGATTCATCACTTGCATCAAAATCACTAGGATTTAAGAGTATCTACAGAGTTGCCATGTTCTTCTGCGAGAACATTGTTCCAGTTGGCATTTATACAAATGTTCTCTGCTTTGTACAGGGCTCTGGAACATAATTCATTTAATGCTTTCATAACAGCATGTACATGCACTTTGCCTGTCTGATAAGCATTTTTGTATCGCAAGCGTCTTTTCAGAGCCACAGCGATTGTAATTGTATTGTTAATAGATTGTGGCAACGCTTTTTGCACAACATCTAGCTGAACATGCACATTAATAATTGATCTTGTTAAGCCCATCTAGGGTCGTTTATAGCCCCAAGATCTGATTTGGGCAAATGCAATTCGCAGAGACACAAGTCTCTCCTCGAGTTCCGTAAGTGCACTTACATCTGCTAGTGCTATATTACATCTTATTCGGTCAGGGGTTGCAAACTGTGGCAATTTTCCATTTTCAAGTGATCGTTTGCATGGAAGACAAACTTTCGCACTGGAAAATGGTTTATTTTGGGCTGTCAAGCGGAGGTATTCTGCTTGCAAATCAGGTGTGAAAAACTTACTACTTTTTAAAAATTCAATTGTTCACAAATTGCACATGCAATAAAAGGAGTGTCTTTAATTTGTTTCATGTAGTTATGTCTTGCATTTTTCTTTCGCAGGGAAGTATTCGTAGAAATTGTTTCCTGGTTTTCATTGTTGCAACTACATGGTGTTGCTTGTAGATCACGAACGCGTACAGTTGCATCACCATTCTCGGATATGCAATCGCACATGTTTATGCTTTGTTCTGCACGAACAAATTTCTTTACATTGTGATATGTGAGTTTCTTTCTAAAAAGAAGTGTAGCAATGTGTTTTTTTCTCTCACGCGTGACCTTTTTCAAGTTGTGGTAACTTAGTCTACGTTTCTTGCCCAAGGGCAGGATGAGTTGGTGGCAACTGGGATGGATTTCACTTTCACCCAGTTTCTGAGAAACTACTTTACGTTTTTTGTTCAAGGTCTCTATGACCTTATCAGAAGTCGGGCGAATTTGACGAATAATTTTTTTCAAATTGTGATAACTTACTCTAAGTTTTTTGTCTAAGCCGTCTATGGCCTCATCACAACTGTCATGAATTTTACGCATGTTTTTTTTGTTCAAGCCCTATCTGCCCATATCGCAACTTGGAGGACTTTCATTTTCACAAAAAAACATTCCAC
>SNQJ01S0011468.1:23828-42045 GCA_010110895.2 Picea sitchensis | reverse complement strand
ATATATATATATATATATATATATATATATTTTATAATATTAATATATTATAAAATGTAGTGGTTACGGAGGTCGTAATATATTTTATAATATTAATATTTTATAATACTTTAATATTAATGTATTAAACCAGCATAGATCCATCTTAACCCCAGATCTATCAAGCCCTGAGAGGGATCAAATCTCTCGAGGTGAAAACCTTTTTTAGAGTGCAAAACTTGAGGAAAGGTTAAAGGTTTGCATGTCGAGAGATTTGATCCCTCTTGGCACTTGATAGATCTGGGGTTAAGATGGATCTATGCTGGTTAATGTCCAATAAATGACCTGAAATATGCTACAGGAAAAACAACAAACTTGCTAAATCACTGTTAAAACCTGTTACTGCTTTCTCATCAGTTCTGAACTGAAATCTGTTACATGGAAAACAGCAAACTAATTCATTGCTTGCTGCTGAATTGAACGAATTAGATCCAAACCCCTACCTTCTTTGCACTGAGAGTAGCGAGGTGCTTTACATCCCAGTATGTGGGAGATGTTGTCACATTAGCCTTATGTTAGATAAGGTTACATCAAAAAAATTACACAAGGTTAAAAAAGTTAACAATAATAAAAATAAAGTCGCCTCAATTAAAAAAAACAATTACATGAACCATTACATATATATACTATGTACTTACATATGACAACATCTTAAATATTGATTTCTTCATGTTAAATGGTAATTAAAAAAATTGCACCTTAAGAAATTTGATCCCTCTCGGTGCTTCATAGATCGTGGATTTAAGATGGATCTACGCTGGTTTTATAACAGTAAGGTCTTGTTAGGGTTACAAAAACTCCCAGATCTACTATGCCCTTATCTCTGCATGAGGGAGAGTCTGTAATTAGTGTGCTCCAAGGAAGAGATGAGGCTTCCTTCAGATCTGTGCCCTACCTACTAGACTGCATGTGCTTAACTGAACTTAGACTTATGCTAAAATTAGAAAACTGCTTACTTAAATTGAACTAATACATGCAAACTGTCGAACACATGCAAACTGCTGAGGATAACATGCAAATAGTTGAGGATAGATTGCTGGAAATAGAACAACAATCACTCCATCACAATGTAATACGCCATACTGCTGAATCTAGAAGAGGAAGTGTACCCTCACTATCTAGTTCGAACTGCTGTAACTGAAGAGCCCAGATCTGTTCACAAGTGCGCACAGGACTGTAGAAGACTATTCAAGATACAATCTAACAATTTCATGTTAAACTTTCAAGTCATAGTTCAGATCTGCCTCAAAATATTACAACCTACAACTACAAATTGAAAGTCTAGGAACTACTTAGCATTTACTAAAAACAATATTCGATTAAATTAGGGGCCATCACCTTTCCTTCCACAAAACCCTAAAGATCAAACTCCTCCAATAGATTTTGCAGCCTGTACTTCCACGGTATAAAGTTGGAAGTGACCTCCAATTTGTGCCACTTATAGATCAAGACTGGTCATCATTGCAAGCCCTAAAAGCGCACTTCAACAAATAGATCAGTGACTAAAGAAATCAGATTTTGTTGAATTTTAATGAAGATTTGTACCTTGGACAAGTGGTTCCTATGGGTTTTTAATCTTTTACCTAGGAATGTGGTCCACAACTTAAAAGTGGGTCTTTTTCATAAAGTCACTTTATAAGTGGTAAAGTGAACTTTGTGTCTTTTTCATAAAGTCACTTTTATAAGTGGTAAAGTGAACTTTAAATTAGAAAGTGAAAAGTGACTTAGAACTTAAAGCACTAAGTGGGTTTTTATTTAAGTTAGGTGAGTGAAATTAAATAGCGAATTTAATGGAGCATTTAATTTCAACCGCTGATCTTGGGCAATGTGAGCCCTTGGATTAAAAGGGTAACCTAAGAGTCACTTAGGGATTCTAAAGGAGGAAAGACCAAAAAAACGAATTCATTCTTCCATGAGAGATTGGAGAGGTTGAGAGAGAGCAAGAAAAGGAGAAAGTTTCCATTTTCTCAAGTGGAAAGGGCAGCAAAGAGGAGGTACGATTTTCAAGGCAAAGCTGGACACGAATTTCGAGGCAGCCAACAAGATTAAATAATCCCATCGGTAATGGATTTAGACATCGTAGAAGCCACCAGCATTCGTTCAAGATACTCGCAGAAGACGCTTTCGAGGTGATGATGACATCTGGCATGTACCTGTAACGGACATCGTAGGTTGAAGAAGCTAATTTCCTCTGGCACATTTTCAAAATTGCATTTCACCGGTACTAGTTTTGCACGTAAATCGAGGAAAGTCGTATGGGTTTCTTCCACTAATTTCAAGCACGGAAATCTAAGTGAAGAGATAAGTAATTGCTGTTGGTTTATTTCTGCTGATGTAATTTCCGTGACGAAGAAATAAGAAGAACTCCCACTGGTCTTTCCCCATTAATCGGGTTTTTCCAGACGATTAACGCACCTTTGTGTCATTTAAATGTGTGCTTGCTGTCATAATTTCTGAGTTTTTGCATAGCCTTTGAAAAGATTATTTATTTCATATTGTTTTAGTCACTTTACTGGAATTTTGGCGCATATTAAATTGTTTGCAAATTTCATTAATATTGGGAAAGGGCATTAAACATTTTGGAGTGATAAGAGAGATCCGGATTGATAAATTGTGGTGGTGAGAAACACCTGCGGAAAATCATCATGGTCGGAAGCTATTGGCTGTTAGTAAAACACAGAATTTGCAAGATTTGGTTCGCAGAAATTTTCTCTGCTTTGGGACAGCAGTAGTTTGGGCAGCAAACAAGAGGGCAGAAATTTGTTCTCAGCAGGTTGGGGATTGCAGAAAGCATTTGGTTTCAGCTTTGAGTTGATTTAGTCATACGTGCTCTGAGAGTTGAGGAGGGTTGATGGGGCGTCAACCTTTAGTTCATGGAAGGTAAGTTGATAGTGTTGCTCTTCAGAAATGAGCTTGATATTATGAGGGTACTACTGCTCCAAGAAGTAGCTATTCAATCGATCCAAAATTTGCCTTGACTGGCTTCACTAAGAAGGACATCAAAGCAAAGAGGATATTGTTTGATGCGGTGAAGGACCATATTATTCCCATGTCTTCTAAGACATATGTACATGAGATGTGGACAACTCTTAAAAAACTTGTTTCAGAATACCAATGAGAACAGGAAGATGGTGCTAGAGAGAAATTGAAGAGCATCAAGATTGAGTCCAACTACCACATAAGTTATCTTTCTCGATCGCCATTGCGTGAGATGATTGAGTCGCTGGGAGGTGATACCCGCATGTAAGAAGCTTGTGGAGGACAGCCTTGAATGGTGGCCAAACCAGTAATGTGGTTCAGAGGGCTTTGTAGCTAGGGAGAATGTCCCTCCTGGGATAGGCTATGGGATGAATTTGTACGTGAGGAGACCCAGAGGGTGTAGCTGTGCATGGTATTGGCTCTGCCCGGTGTAAAAGTGGAGGATGAGAATGCGGCACTTAAAGAAAGTGGGGAAAGTGGAAGAAACCAAGAAGAGGGGCAATCCAGGAGGACACAATGAGAATGGAAAGACTAAGAAAGGGAAGAAGGATATGAGCAAAGTCCGACGTTGGGCTTGCCAGAAACAGGGACATTATGCAGCTACTTGTCCGGAGAGGAAGCAGCGGGAATAAGAAGAACGTATGTTCTTCACCGCAAAGGATGAGTTCACGTTATTTGTGGGCAGAGTCTTCTTTAGTTGTTGGGTCGCCTTCTAGCACTTCTTCTTCAGTAGTCTGGCACATTGATAGTGGCGCTTCTCGTCACATGACTGGTGTTAGGAGTCAGTTTTCAGAGTTGGTAGAGAGGGCACTAGACATTGATTTGGTGCTTGGTGATGATCGCACTTTGGGTGCAGCTGGGGTGGGGACTTTTATATTTCAGAGGGAGTCACTTGCTCCTCTGAAATTGACTGATGTTTTGTATGTTCCAGGCTTGACATTGAACCTTGTTTCAGTTTCTACTATTGATGATCGAGGCTATGAGGTAGTATCTCGAGGGGGACAGGTGCTCTTGTATCCCAATGGAGGGAATATTGCTTCGCCAGGAGGATCGAGTCTCCATTGCAGAAGTTGTACAAAGTTTGCTGGCTTGCATACTTGAGCATTGACTTGTAGTACCGCCAGCCAGTATTTCCAGCGAGATTTGGCAATGTGAGGATGGGTCATTGCCTCAGGATACCGAGGGATATCAGCCACTTTCTTATTGAGCATTATGATGTATGTAGAGGATGTGCCATGTGCAAGTATGCCAAGGCTCCATTCCTGCTAGTGACAGCAGATCAGCAAGGATCTTTGATTTGATTCACTCGGATGTTAGTGGGAGGAAGTCATCTCCTTCCTTGAGTGGTAATCTGTACTATGTCTTGTTCATTGATATCATCTCTGTGAAGACCTGATTCCACTTTTGAAGACCGCGAGAGGTCTTCGCTTGTTCCAAGAGTTCAAAAGCCTTTGTGGAGAACCAAACGTATAAAGATCGTGTTTGAGGGTCTGATAACGGAGGGAGCATAACTCCAAATGATTTTGATGACCACGTTTCCAGAGGGGCATCCGGAGAGATGATCGTTGCTTTACAACCCCGTGAGAACGTGGGGTTGTAGAGAGGAAGAATATATCCATTGGCTAACTCGCTGGCGATCCGCGATCGTGGGGTTACCTTTGTTTTTGTAAGGTATCGCAACACCGCGGCGGTTTATCACTTGCGTAACAGTCCCTCATATTGGGGAATGTGACAACTGCATGGTTTTACCGGGCGTAAGCCTCTGCGGACACTTTATTTTTGGTTGTGTCACCCATTCATTCATCCCCAAAGAGTCGAGGAAGAAGATGGAACCCACTACAAAGAAGGGTATCTTTGTGGTTACAAGGAGGTCTCTAAGGCGTGCATCGGACGTTACATTCCAAAGATTGAAGAGAGTGGTTGTTCAATGGATAAAGCACTGGAGGGAGCGTAAGGCCTTGGAGAGATCTCTCGAGTTAGATCGTAGAGATGAATTCTGTAGCACAATGTACAGGAGTTTAGGACGTGGCTTAGGGTCTTAGGGGCCGACCAGGGGCTTCTCCAGGTACGTGTCGAAAGCCATGTGGTCATTGTGTAAAGTGGTTCCACAGTGGCAGCCGTATAAACCGCGAAAGGCCACAGGCGCTTCAATCGGGTCTGCATAGTCCACTCAGCTGGCGTGATCGGTACCTCTGAGAGACAAAGTTCGCCGTGTGGTTGGCAGGCCGTGGTTCGTACGTGTTAAAGCAGTACGTACGTGGCTGTAGCGCTGGTCGAAGTTCGCGTTCAGCCTTCGGGTGTTGATGATGAGGAGGTTCCATCGGGGAAGAGGAAGCTCATGGTTTCCCGTGAGACCCCGGCGAGGCGTATGGGATTTGAGGACCGGCGCAGAGCTACCAGAGAGAGTAGGCCACCGGAGAGATTTTGTAGTTATGTAGCGATGGTGATAGGTATTACAGAGTCTGAGCCTTCTAGCTAGGAGGAGGCCGCCAGCCAGCAGCTTTGGAGAGAGGCTATGGTTGAGAGTATGTCTCAATCAGGAAGAATGATGTTTGGGAGGTGGTGTCGATACCTGAGGGGAAATCTGTTGTTACCTCTAGATGGCTTCCACCGCTACGTCATGGATGGCGCCGCTGGAGAAGCCAAGGCTCGGTTCGGTGGCGCAGAGGACTACGTGCAGGTAGAGGGAGTGGTTTACGATGAGACTTTCGCACCTTTTGCTAGATATTCATCTATCCGTTCAGTTGTTTCCATTGCAGCAGATGGGTTGGAAGATCCATCGACGTGGATGAAGAACGTGATTTCAACCGGGTTTTGATCGAGGTGTATGCAGATGCCATTGTGCTTTTGCTGTGCCATGAGCCGAGATCATGCGTACGCTTAAAGGGCAATCGGTATGGTCTTAAGCATGCTCCCTGAGCTTGGTATTCACTCATTGATACTTACTTGCTACAGTTTGGTTTCACGAGGAGTGAGTCTGATGTGAACCTCTATTACATTGGGATTGGAGGTGAGCCACTTATTCTCGTTCTCTATGTGGATGATCTTTACATCACAGGGGCAGAGATCGATTAGGCTGGCTGTAAGAGGGATCTTGTTTCCGTAGTTTGAGATGAATGGTATTGGACTGATGCACTATTTCTGGGGTTGGAGGTATGGCAGGAAGAGGGTCATATCTTCCGGACAAGGTGCACGCAGTTGATATACTTAGAAGGTTCAACATCGGTGATTGCAAACCCATGTCCACTTCTATGATCACCAACCCGCGAAGATTAGCACTTCGCCTTTCCAAGCAGGAACCCGACTCATCGCCGGTTCCTGATTGTATCCGGTTAACACCGACCATATATGTTTGCGCTTAACACCCTTGAGCCGCTTCATGGTGGAACCCGTGTGTACACCGGGCAACCGTGAAAACACCATTCCTTCAAGCATCATGTAACATTAGACTTTGACCGCAGTCCGCGGAGATAGGACCGGGTAAAAATAATTCGGATTGGGCGGTGAGTATTTCCGATCGGAAGAGTAATTTCCTGATGTTACTTTGATTGTTCGGGTGCCAGTTGTCGCGGTTCGAAGCGTAAGTCGGGCAGAGAAGTAATCGAAGTTCTTCCGGCGGCGCAGTATATGTATGCTGTCCGGCTTGTTGTGAGGTCAGATGTATTTCGCAAGATGTTGTTTATCATTCGGAGATTGTTTGGATCCCACCGCGATGTTTCCATCAAGTGACAATCGAAATGCATCGTTACGGAGAATCCGCAAAGATTTCGGCGATAGATCTAAGCATGTTGACATTCGATATCATTCCATACGTGACTATGTCTCGAGGGCATTGTGGAAGCTTGAGTTTCAGCCGCCACAAATGAGGTGTAGCGGATATTTGATGAAGGCCTTACCAATGGGAAAGCATGTTCATTTCGGGACAAGTTATGGTGAGGAACACTTTCCTCCGTAAGAGGGAGTGTTGAATTTTAATGAAGATTTGTACCTGGGACAAGTGGTTCCTATGGATTTTTAAACTTTTACCTAGGGAATGTGGTCCACAACTTCTAAAAGTGGGTCTTTCTTTTCATAAAGTCACTTTATAAAGTGGTAAAGTGAACTTAAATTAGAAAGTGAAAAGTGACTTAGGAACTTAAACACCAAGTGGTTTTATTTGTTGAGGAGGAAATTAAATAAAGTGAATTTAATGGATCCTTTACTCCCCTCAATCATTGACTTTGGGAAATGTGAGCCCTTGGATAAAAAAGAAACCTAAGAGTCCCCTAGGGATTCTAAAGGAGGAAAAAGACCAAAAACGAGTTCATTCTTTCCATGAGAGATTGAGAGGTTGAGAGAGAGCAACAACAGGAGAAGGGTTTCTATTTCCTGAAGAGGAAAGGGTAAGGGAGTGGGCACGATTTTCACAAAGTTAAACAGCAAATCGAGGCAGCCAACATCATTAAATAACTGCGACAAATGGATTTGGGACAGCAGAGTTTACTGTACTTGTTCAGCATACTCAGCAGCACGTTTTTCGAAGTGAAAAAGGGCACATTTATTAATCCGTACAGCTGTACAGACGTCGTACAGCAGCAGCATAAATATGGGCACGTTTTTCAACAATCCGTACAACATTTATTGATGTGACAGTCCGTACGGTACAGCTGTTTTTGCACAGAAATCGAGGAAAGCTGCGTTGGGTTTCTTCCAATTAATTTCAAGCACGGAAATCAAGGGAAGAGATAAGTAATTGCTGTTGGTTTATTTTTGCTGATGT
This sequence comes from Picea sitchensis, assembly GCA_010110895.2. Classification (NCBI taxonomy): domain Eukaryota; kingdom Viridiplantae; phylum Streptophyta; class Pinopsida; order Pinales; family Pinaceae; genus Picea; species Picea sitchensis. The sequence continues at coordinate 34,268 of SNQJ01S0011468.1, read as the reverse complement.
AATTTCCAGATTTTAGCCAAGAACTCCTCTCATCATTTCACACAATCGGGTTTCTTTTCCAGGGCCATTTGACCAAAATTCTTTGTGTCATTTAAATGTGCGCTTGCTGTCATAATTTCTGAGTTTATTGTACAGCCATTGAAAAGGTTATTTATTTCATGTGTTTTAGTCAAAATTTCATTTCGAATTTTAATGCATATTAATTGCTCGGTAATTTCATTAATATTTGGAAAGGGCATTAAACATTTGGAGTGATATTAAGGAGAGACTCTAAAACCGGATTAGGGTGATAAATTGCATGGGTGAGAAAACACTGTGAAAAATCAAATAGATTCATCATCAGGTGAAAAATCAACCTTTTAATCATCAATTGGTAATTTTGGCCCTCACCCCGCAAAGTGTATCACAAGTCCTTGTGCCTCTCACATGCACAGGTCAGCTTAAACAGCTGAAGCTCAGGCATCACACCTGCTGAAACCCTCTTACAACTTCCTTTCACGGGCAGTAACTCTTTCCATCCATGGAATCCTGCAAAGATTTCAGATTCTAATACCATGTTAAATTTTTATCTCAGTTTGGATTTACACTCGAAGAATTACAACCTACAATGACAAACTGAAAGTCTAGGAACCACCTAACCACCTATCAAAACTTCAAACGTGTATATGCTAAACAATATTTGGTAAAATTCAGGAACACAACGCTGCATTCTATGAGCTAATTTAGAACAATAGATAACTAGGAACTATTCTACATAAATCTGTAGTTTGGAAATTCAAGACAACAAGCACAATCTTCAACAGAGTACACATAACTCTATTTGTCAAGGAAATTACTGTTAGTTTCTGTTGCATAAGTCACTGTTCTTTACCACAGTGGCATATCAGTGTTCTTTAGCAGCAGAGGCACACCAGTAGCAGTTCGAATTCCTGTGCAGGGTACTTGTGTTGTCATGATGTGGGCACAGTTGAGGGGAATGAGGGCACAACATTAGGCTGTCTGGGTTATTGCGCTATAGTTATTTATGAGAGATTAAGAGGGCACATTGGAGGCATATGCTAACTTCATCCACTTCCAGTTTTATAATTGTTGTTCCAGATTTAGAATTCCAGTTTTAGAATATATGCTTTTCTTTTTTTTGGAGTTTTGTTTCTAGACTTAGAAGCACAATGTTTTTTTATTATCTTCAGTTAGCGTTTGTTCTAAAGGTAGCTTAAGCAGATGAACCAGGGAAACTTCCAGTTTTAAGGAGGGTGCAATTCCACAGACATAATTAGATTAGGGTTTTGCTTTGCTAATCTTAGTCTCCACAAGGATGGCCTGTTTTTTGTCTTCTCCTTTAGCCTTCCTTATCTATAAAGAAGGTAGGGTGGAGGTAGTTCAGTGTTTTTAGTGGAAGATTGAGTTGTGTGCTAGTGGTTTACAGGGTATTTTTGAGATGTCGCAGTGTATTGTTTTTCTAGATTTAATGAAAAACAGGTTGCAGGTTTGAGAGTTCAGTTTTGCACTTTCTGTGCTATTTTTTCAGTTTGATGTGTTAGTAGATTAACATATTCAAAATTTATAGTTTAGGCTCATTGTTTGAGATTTTCTGGACTATGTATGAAGTGCGTTGTTGCCTCTGAAAGGGAGCTGTTGAGTGTGATGCCTTGCTTCAGTGATTGGGGTGAATTGGGCCTGTGAGAGGATGTTGCTTCATTGATAGGAGTGTTGATTCGCACTTGTGATAGGTTGCCTATCTGATTTTTCCCCAGGTTATTTGTTTGGTATAGTTGTGTTCCAAGAGTTGTAGGAACGACAACTTTCCGTCTCAGAGTGTCACATGTTGGAGGATGCTTCCAATTTTGTACTATGGAGAAGAAATCGGCAAAGGATCTGTTTGATGCCTTAGTCACTTTGTACTAGATTGAGAATGTTAACCGGAGGATGCTACTGAAGAACACATCGACACTCGCATGAGTGACATAGATATGGTGGTCAACTATTTGATGAAGATCACTGAGCTTTTAGATCAACTCTCTGCTATCGAGGTGAAAGTAGAGGATGATGAGTTGGTGATTGTAGCACTAAATGTGTTCCATTCATCTCAAGACGTGTTTGTTTGGGGTGTCTATGCTTGGGAGAAGTGTCCTACCTTTTAGAAGCTTTGGGATGATTTTGTCTAGGAGGAGGCTAGACTAAAGTTTGTTTTGGACCTTGGTGAGAGTGGAGTAAAGTTTGTTTTAGTGAGAGTGGAGGAGATCGAGAACTTTGCCCTCATCAGGAAGATGAGGAGAGGAGGCAAGAAAGGAGGACTTGAGAGGGATTAGAAGGGAAAGGAGGAGGAATTAGATTCTTTGAACCAGGGAAAGAAAGATTCGAGTCACGTCAAGTATTTCAAGTGCCACAAGATCAACCACTATGCATCTTAGTGTCTTGAGAGGAAGAAAGCTAGGAAACAACAAAAGCAGTTTGTGGGGGTGTAGAAGCTTCAACTGAAGCGGATGAGTTAGCATCTAGACTTGAGATAACCTTCTCCATGGTATCGTGCCTTTCCATTAACACTGTTTTAGGTGTAAGATGGTATATGGATAGTGGAGCATCCAAACACATGATCTTCAGCAAGGTGTTCAATAGACTTCAAGAGCAGGGGAAATGGCATACAAGTGGAGTTGGGTGCAAATTTAATTCTTTATTTGATAGATTTAATCCACTTATCTTGGCCTTGTATACAGATGGGTTTATAATTGCAGGAAGTCCAGAACAACTCATGTTGCGGTGTAAGAAGATTTTGACTAGTGAAGTTGACATGAGGGATGTAGGAGGTTTGCAAGTTGTTGATGAAGTTTTCCTTGTACAAGGGATTTACACCTTGAAGATTTTGAAAAAATTTCAGAGTATAGAAGAGCAGTGATACGATGCTATATTTCTCTAGGTTCTCAGATGGTCAACATGATGACGAAGCCCCTAGCATAGGGGAAGTTTGAGATATAGAGGGAGAGACTTGGTTTGGTCAAGAATACTTTCCTTCCAAAGAGTGAGTGTTAGTTTTTACTTGCATCAGTCACTTTTCCCTCTCTTAGTCATGCAACAATCTTCTTCACCAACAGAGTTGCACCAACAACAGTTGCAGCCATTTGGAAACCTGCATAGGCTACTTGTGCAGTCATGATGAGGGTGTAGCTGAGGAGAATGAGGTGCAACACTAAGTTGTCCATGGGATTATAATGCCGTTAGTAGGAGAGAGATTGAGAGGGCACATAAATGCCTCCAGCATGCATGTGCCAACCTCATTCACTTCCACCTCTATAACTGTTGTTCCGGATTTAACATTCCAGTTTTAGAATAAATTCTTTTCTTTTGGAGTTTGATTTTCAAATTTAGAACTTGGCTATTTTTTTTAATCTTCAGTTAGCTTTTGTTCTAAAGTCAGATTAAGCACATGAGCTAAGGAAACTTCCAGTTTTAGGGGGGGTGCACTTCCCTAGATAGAATTAGATAAAGTTTTTGCTTTTCCTCTAGCCTTCCTCATCTGTACAGAAGGCAGGGTGGGGGTGGTTATTATATTCGATGTTTTTGAGTGTGAAATTGAGTTGTGTGATAGTGATGAGCAGACTCTTTTTGAGCTGTAGCAATGTATTATTTTCCAGATTTAATGAAAAGCAAGTTGCAGGTTTGAGAGTCCAGTTTTGTGTTGTCCTATGTTTTTAGTGTGATGTTAGTCATGGAAATTTGAATTTTGGGAGATTCGTGAGTCCCCACGAGTCTTCCCCAGTCTCAATTGGGAAGAGTACTTGGCTCATTCACAGCCTGAGACTTGGGACTCGATTGAACTTGTGGAGACTTGACACACTTGCCAAGACTTGTGAGTCTGGAGGCTGGAGTTGTGAGTCCGACTCAGCATGCACATGAAGAACCTGCGTGGAAATTTAAAGGGTCAAACATGTTCTGGATGGTCAAACACGTTTTGTAGACAAACATCAAGTGTCAAATGTTGTATTATTTTATTTGATGAGATAATCATATGAATTTGTGCATAGATTGTTGTTTTATAACTTATATGGATTGGAAATGTCTTTAATATATTTTTTGTGCACATAATTTACCATATTTTGAGTTTTTTTTGTACTTGCCCAGTCTCGAATGGAGTTTTGCCAAGTCCCAAGCCAACCGAGTCTTTTCTGAGTCTATGTCTGACAACTTTGGTGTAGTAGATTAGCATATTATATTTAGAGTTTACAGTTTTCGTTGTCCTTAAACTTTTCTGCTTTAGCTGTTTTAGGGTTTTAACAGTATTGAGTCTGCCTACCATGGTCTGAAAATTTTAACAATTAGAACAGCAACCAACACTGGCTGCAAATACTTGCTCTGATGGAAACAGCTGATAAACACACTAACTCTCTATTTCACATTTTAACAATTACAACAGCAGCTAAAACACACTGCAATTACTTCACCATAACCGCTGATAGACATAACAACACTTTATCTCACATAGACTGTTCAGCTAGTGTGCCCTCCTCTCTTTTTATATACTAAGAACAATGGGGGAGTCACAATAAGTATTTACTATTTACCAACCCTAAGTGGTGCGTTAACTTGACCATGTTAACCTTAGTAAGTGCCCCATTATGAGAGATGGTAACCCCTTTCATAAATATAACTTTCTAGCATTAATCAGAGGAATCACTCTACTAATCCACCTAACCACTAGGATATAACAACCATCATAAATGTACCAGGCCCATTAAGTGATGTGCTCATCGTCAGGTATAACCACCAGCACTCCACTACTCTAGCGTTATAGCACCCATCTTGGCAAGCATGCCCATCATGGAAGAGAATAACTCCAGTAAAGCAGAAATGGTAAAGAGGGTTCATATATCAAACTACCCTCATGAAGATCACCCTCACAAGTGGGCCCCCTCTCTTCAGCACTGCCATCTCTGCTGCTGTTGGCTCAAGCTGAAGGGAGAACTTCGGAACAACCAGGTAAAATTCTAACACTAATGGAGACTCATGGGCACACATTTGAAAGCATCATCCATGTGAAAGAGTTTTGGAGCATAACTGTTGAAATTTTGATTATCAGATCTACAAAACAAGAGTCGTGTGAAATCAGTTCAAGGAGACGTGTTTTAATGTAGTTGTAAAAATAAAGAAAAACTGCGATATATTCAAGTATAAAATGAAGCTCTTGTTTCTTTACCTCTTCCCACTTGATTGTGTTCCAAATGTTTCCAGCACAAGAGTCTGAATCTTTTGATCTATATGTAGAGTAGCTGATGTACTAATAAGGTATGGTTTCTTTGTAGGTTATATTGTCTTACGGTTGCATTGAATCTAATTGAAAAACTGCTACATATCCAAGTATAAAATGAATCTCTTATTTCTTTACTTTGTCCTACTTGATTGTGATCCAGATGTTTCGCACTTGAGAATTTGAATGTTTAGATGTATATGTAGAGTAGCTGATGTACTAATACAGGTTATGGTTTCTTTGTTGTCTTACCTTTGCATATAAATCTAATTATATTGGGTGGTCAGGTATCAAAGCCTGAACCAGAAACTACAGCAGCAAAGCCTGACAAGAAGAAAGTTAGTGAAGGAAAAGGGAAAAACTCAAAAGTTCAGGATGGAAATAAAGCTCCTGAAATCAAAAGGAAAGGTGCAAAAGTTGAAGATGAAAAGCTTGCAGATCCATTGGCAGAGAAACTTCGTCAACAAAGGTGTTCGTTATGCCGTTAATTTTCTTTTTCAAATGCATTGAAATATTTTTGGACCATGAGTACTGCAATTATTGCTGTAGATTAAGCTGTTTTCATGGTTCATGTGCGTGCTTATGTGACAACAGGCTTGTGGAGGAAGCTGACTACCAGTCTACTACAGAACTGTTTGGTAAAGGCAGTGGAGAGAAGTCGTTGGACAACTTTATTCCAAAGTCAGAAGAAGATTTTGTAGAATATGCAGAGCTTATTGGGCATAAATTGAGGCCATATGAGGTATTTAATACGTGCATTTTCCCTCGACTATATACTGTAGAGTACTAGGGAAGCTTGATAATCAGCATTGCAATTTGTGGTACACTCCCAATCACGTGGATTATCTTAGAGAATAATCAGTGGTTTCACAGTTGGTTTTAGCTCTTTATAATTCCTTGTTCGGTTTAATATCGTGTTGCAGAAGAGTTTTCATTATCTGACACTTCTGAAAGCTGTGATGCGGCATGCAATGACTGATCTGAAAGCCGCAGATGCCAAAGAAATAGCGTCATCAGTGACAGTCATTGCAAATGAGAAACTGAAAAGGGAAAAAGAAGCCAATGCAGGGAAAAAGAAGACTGGTAAATTTCTTATAATTTGTGTAGGATATTTCTGGAGAGAGAATCTTAGTCATAGCTTTTGCGGGGAAAAAAGAAACATGCTCGTATAAGTTGTACGTGATGTTCTGTTGATTCCATTAGTCATTATTTAATCATTAGAACTTTGATTGAATAGTATTAATCATTGCAGTTTTGCCAAACCCTTTTACTGAAGGAACTTCTTTTTGGTTGCAGGTGCAAAGAAAAAACAGGTACATGTTGACAGGGAAGATGAGGATCCTTACGTTGGAGTTTATGATGATGCAAATGATTACGATTTCATGTGAAATCAGCTTTTTCTGGTATATATCCAGATATATTGTATTTTTGATTTATGAGCCCAATCCGTTCTCCTGAACGGATTGGGAGAGGCATGCAGCTTCAGATTTGTAATTTCTTGAGAGGGTCTTGAAAGAGAGCTTACCCTTCCCAGGACGCCTTAGGTTGAATCTTGGCACAATTTTGAGAATAAAGGAAATTCAAGATGAAGTCTGCTATTCTTTATGATTTAAATAGTAGGATCAGTTGGGACATTCTTGGCTAAGCGAACGAATTGTTGTAAAAATAAGTTTATTTGTCGATTTATTTGGACCATTCTAGTATGGATGCTACTCTTTATTCTATTTGGGTTGTATGTGCATCAAGTGATCGAAATTTTTGTCTGCGATGTACTGAAAGTTGGCTGCTTTTATATAATTCTTTAGATGAGAGTTGTTGGTTGCTATGTGCTGAAAGTTTCTATTCTTGTAATTTACGATGTATGCTGAAATTAAGGAGCCCAAGTAGTATCATTCTCTAACAATGCTTCTAATTTATTTATATATTTTCTTGGTCTGTCGACAACTTTCAATTTCTTCACAGGCAGTGATCATGTGCTGAAAGTTTCTATTCTTATAATTTACCGCGTGTGCTGAATTAAAGCGCCCAACTAATATACTCCTCTTACGATGCTTCAAATTTATTTATATAATTTCTTGTCTGTTGACAACTTTCAATATTTCTTCACCGGCTTGCAGGGAGTAGGCAGTGAAAGTGATGTCTGGTCTCATTTTTTTATCAATAGAAAGTTTAAACAAATTACACAGCTTAGTTAAAATACGTAAAACAGAGGGAAAAAAAGTACAAAGGCAACAAAGGACTTGAACTAATTTAAGATGTAACAAAAAAGGAAGGTGTTCTCAAACTGGGAACAGCCGAACCATTTCTTGGAATTAAATTCTGGAACCAGGTAAATTCCACCTAGCCAAGGGAAAATTTTGTAAATGAGGGTTAATCTTTCTATAGTGGCCCTTTATTTTTAAAAGGCATATTAAATCGTTTTATTTCAAAGACAATTTCGGCCGGTCTTTAAGCCCAGTTTGATGTTTCTTTATGACTTACTGATTATGAAAGTCCTTCCAAAAACATATTTGCACATTATCAACTTTCTCTGGCTATGACGACAGAATTGATAAGTGTTTATTTTGCATCATTCATAGCCTGCCGCCCTGGTCTCATCTTTTTGATTAGACTACGAAAATGGAACCTTGTTGGACAGCTCAAGCCACTGCTGACATCTCCTTGAATTTTGATGAAAATTGTGATCTCTACCCACTGGTTAGATCACCTATAATTTTGATAAACATTGTGATCTTAGTGAGAATTATTTCTTTTAAAGCCAATAATGAAATAAAAACATTGTGATCTCAGTGAGAATTATTCCTTTTAAAGCCAATAATAAATTTATATTTCATTAGTAAGAGGATCCTTTATTTTACTCTAAGGCCTAACAGTTTCAAAACGTCTGCTGAGCTGAACATTGAGAAATATTTATTGTCTCGCCCTTATTAGTCCCTGCCATAGGCGTAGAGGGACTATAGCGATCAATAAATCGTTGACCTGGTATTAGATTGTGCATTGACCAGAAATATTTCTATATTGTCTATTGTTGGAACAAGGGAAGTGAAGACATCGATTTTAATATAATAAAAAGTATCATGTGTGTCAAGATCTGATTGGACAAATGATTGGAGGTCTTATTGCAGCCTTTGCTATTCCCAATGTTAAATATCTTGACATGTCCAAAGTATTTGGTAGTATATGGTCTTTTTGAATTATATATTTTATTATGCATTGGTTGACGGTGGATTAATGCTATCATTAGTTCGAATGTCTCCTTTAGCATTTTCTGTTGGGTAGAATACATTCTCTACCATATTACTATATCTGATTTTTGTTTTATTGTTGTGTGCTTCGAGAGAACACGCTTGCCACATTGCATATTTTCTTAAATGCTTGCACAGGCCTACGCCCTTCGACGGTCTTGACAGTCTTAACTGTTTACCTAACAACTCTGGCAGTATTAAATGATTATTGTATAGATGGGTTGCGATACAGTTTCGTTCATGGTCGACATTGGTGCTCGATTGTTTGATCCTTGTTCGGTGCTTCGTTCCATGGCTCTGGTTCTTATTTGATTCAACTTTGCAAAGTTGAGGTCCTGCAATTGCAGTTCGAGCTCTTCGTGGTTGTTCACTGGTTTGTTGTTTTTCAACTTTGCAAGCTGTTGGACCTGTTGTTGCGGTTTACAGTTTTTGGGCCTGAGCTCTTGTCGTCCTTTGTTGACGGGTAAGTTTCCTTGTTATCGTTGTTTTTCAATGGTGGCAGTCCCACCTTCTTTGTCTGTGCTTTTAGTTTCTGTTCCTGGAAAGCATGCACCTTGTAATGCAGAGGGCTTTACGAAAAGTAATTGGGAGCCATCAGAAGAGGGAACCATCAGGCGGGGTCTGTACGCAGGGTGTGCTTTCATTTCATGGGTGGGAACACTGCGTCTACCTGTTTTATTTCTGCTGAGTAAAGTTATTGTTTTATTTATTTCTCTGTTTTCTTGTCATCTGTTGTGGGGATTAGGGGGGATTGAAGTTGAGAAGAAGGAGGTTCAAAGATACATACGAGAATTGGTGTCTGCTTTGTTGTTTTTATTTTTATTTTGCTACCTTTTATTTTTTTCTCCTGCTTTTCTCTGTTTTCATAGAAAGTGAAACTATGTATCAAATAGCTTCAAAGTGACAGTTGAAGAGATGAACAAGGTAATAGATGTTGAGTCATACAAAATCGCTGCACGGTCCATTGTACATGACAACATTGATATGGTTTTGCATAGCAATGCGCTTTTTAGATTAGATGCATTCTCGTATATTGTTGGGGATTGCCTTTTTGATACATTCCAGGTTCTATTGCATTTCTGTTATTCGTCGATCGAGCTGCACAATGGATTGATAGATTATTTCTTGACCTGTTTTAAAAATGACGATGTCGAGGCTTTGCAGTGCTATGAATACGAACTTATTTTCTTCGGCAATTGCATGGAATACAAGATGTCACCACGTATTTTTCAAAAATGCGGTTGTCTGCATCTCCAATTTTGCCTCCGCATGAGAGGGAACTTTGGGGAGATACATTTTGTATATGATGGCTGTCTAACTGGCTGAATATATCTGTTGCCATTTGGTCATTGACAAGAAAAACAAGATATCTGCTATTCAATAAAACTGCATCTGACAATCCATATTGCATCTTGTTCCATGATGCGAATGCCCTCACTGACCATTATGAACCACTGGTGTACAAAAAAATGTTCATATGCAATATAGAAGGTCCTCGTATCTACTTGTCCGTTATTTGCGAAGACCTTCAATCGCAATGCAAAGGGATTTTGCATGGCATAGATTGCCATAGTTTACAGTTGGCAACAAACGTTGTGTCTAGCTGTGGGTAGTTTGTTCAATGCAATTTGTTGTTTGGTACCAACATAATTCAATGTTCAGTCGCTGCGACTTTACACTGTACAGTCCTTTTGCAATGCAATTATAGGCGACAACCAACAGGCTTTTAGGTACTTGCATCAACACCTTTGCCCATATCTCGTAGAAAATATACCGATAGTTGGAAGTTGACAGGAATACCTTGTGAACATGACGCTTCCATATGAAAAAGGGCATATGGAGGGTTGCAGATTCTGTTTGCAATGGTTGTTTGTCATATTCAGGGTTAATATCCAGGTGTGGTTGCCCTTGCCAGATGCCACTGTCCATTCCTGGGTTATTGATTCAAATTGCGAT
>SNQJ01S0011467.1:84890-101419 GCA_010110895.2 Picea sitchensis | reverse complement strand
TAAACTCAATATAAACCTATGTATGTGATCAAGGAATCATACAATAAAACACAACAAGCTTTATAGGAAAGAATCATATTACTGTATCATATTAAATGTGAAAGAGAGATTACAACCATGGCCTTGATGTCGTAAGGTCCCTTCCAACTGTCCTTCGTTCCCCACACACTTTCACGCCAAGAATTCTGAGAGCATAGATCTGATAGTATTCACAATCTATCTTGACAAAATGGCTCATCTAGCCAAGCTAACAATCTCCAAAGCTGAATCCAATCAAAGCTAATCCCCAAAAGCTCCAAGCTAACTTTCTCCATGAGATCTCCTCTCCTTTTACAAGATGAAGAGGATAAGGTGAGGAGGTTAGGATGATCCCACCAAATCATGAAAGCGAGTAAGATCCAAACCATTCGGATTCCACCTCACCATTGAAGTTTCTCCTTCTAGAAGATTCGAGAAAACGCTTGTTTTTTCCATGTGTAGGCATTCTCACACCCTGCCTATAGAGAAACCTGCGAACCTCTCACAACCCAGCTATGGTGCAACCTATGAGAATCAGGCATTCTCACACCCTGCCTATATAGCAACTTGCGAACTTCCTTTTTTATAGGGTTTTTACAAAGGAAAATGCAACTTCTTTTCTCAGGAAAAGTTCTTCTCCCTTCTCTCTTCAGGGACTCAGGCCATTGATCCCTCTGAAGGAAACAGATAGGTTTAAATCATTGATGCTCATAAGGATGACGAAAATAATGTGTAACACCTATATTTTTCAGAGCCAGAAGATGTCATGGTCATCAACACTAGGAACAAAGCCTATACTCCCAAGGGAAAATTTGATCCTCCCCGCACTTCTTCTACCTTGAGATCATCCTCGCTCGTCGCAACTGTCTAGGTTCCTAAAGTTCCCGAGAGTCAAGGAATTAATTCCCTTCTTCCCTCTTCTAAATATAATATCTTGAATCAGTTGGCCAACATCAAAGAATATGTAACCCTTCTAGACATGGTTTCCATCCCTAAACAACAAATGCATCTGAAACAATTCATGGAAGTAAAAGTTTCTGTTGTAGCCAATCTTTCTGAAGAGGTAGATGAAGAGGATTCTTCTGTAAATAAAGTAGGTGTACATAACTTTAGATACCCTATAAAAAATCCCCCCTTTTATGTTTCTGTAAAGATTATGGATACGATTGCCCATTGTTTCCTCATTGATGGTGGTTCGGGCCCAAGTGTGATGTCAAAGATTATTATGGAAGATTTAGGCTTGTATTTTACAAATGAAAATGCCAGAAGCATGCTCTCCTATAATAGTCTACAACAAACAACCATAGGCAAGATTAAAGATGTGACCTTGGTTTTATGCGCTCATCCTGAGATAAGGACAACCCTCAGCATTCAAGTCATTGATATGCCTGTAAGAAATTACTCAATTATCTTGGGAAGAGATTGGAAATCCTTAACAGGTGGATACCCCTCACTCAACGAGACACATTTATCCGTTCCTCTAAATGGTAAGAACATTATAGTCCTTAGAGAGGGAAGAATTTCACCCTACATAGAGAGTGTTCCACATTCTAGCATAAACTATATCGAAGAGGACCTAAGAGTGTACTCTATATTTTCTGAAGAGGATAATATTCCTTTGGAAAGAATCAATTTAGAATATGATGTGTGGCATATGAACTTTGATGTTTCAAGCTCTAATGAAGGAAATGGGGCTAGCATTATCTTGGTTTACCCTGCAGGAAGAATTCATAATCTGTCTTACAGGTTAGAGTTCGCTTGCACAAACAATGCCACTAAGTTCCAAGCTTTATTATTAGGCATTGAAAACGCCCTTAATCTTGGTTGTGGTCACCTTTCAGTTTTTGGATATTTTGAGCTTGTTGTGAACTTAATATGAAAAATATTCTCTCCTAGCAACAAGATGATGGAACAATACTCCCAAACTGTTTGGGCGCTTATCTTGAACCTTTTATCTTTCAACATCACTCATGTTAATAGGGAGTTAAATTCAATGGCTGGTCGATTAGTTGTTTTTGCAGTTTCTCCTAATCATTAACTTTTACCTCACAATCCTGATTGTTCCTTTCAATATCTATATCATTTGTATATCCCTAGCAATGTAGAATCTTGGCAGGCCCTCCCTAACAATGAGAGAAATTGTTCTTTCATTCAAGATGAAGCTTTTAAGCCCGAGGAGATTATATACATAGAGAACAATAAAATTCTTGAGGACTTGACTCCTCTTGAGAGTTCATTTTCATCAAGTGATGTAGGCAATAAAGAAAAACATAAAGAAGAGGAGTTATGAAAGAAGGTGGCTGAAACCATCCCCCTGAACATTAGGACACCTGAATCTTCAACGAATGTTAAAATAAATGTCCAATGTTATGATAAAGAAGAGATAAGGTCCATCAGGCTATTCGGTGAATCTCAAAAGGTTTTTGCTTGGTCTTATGAGGATCTTCGTGGTTTTGATCCTGGTATTGTTCAACATACTATGAAACCAGCTAGGCAAAAACAAGAAATTGTTAACTCTGCACTGAAAGAAACCTCTTAAGGGGAGTTGCGAAACTTCTTAAGTTCTACGATTATTTTTCTTGCCCACCCTGAACAGGTTCCAAGTTGGTTACCTGATTCAAAAGCCATAGATCATACTAGAACCTGCATTCATCTTCGCACCTTCAATCAGGCTATTATGAGAAATCCTTTTCCTCCTCTCAGTATGGAAATGGTTTTGCAACATGTTGTAGAGTCACAATTAAGACCCTTACTTGACAGTTTGTTTAGTTGCAAGAAAATCAAGGTAAAAGGGGCAGATGCTCACAAAACCACTCTTATCACTTATCGGGGTACCATGTCTTACCAATGTCGGTTTTCTAGCTTACTTGATACAGGTACCGCTTTTAAAAGACCTATGCACACGACCCTCGATGAATTGGTCAGTCTCCATATCTATCTTGATGATATAATTGTGTGCGTCAAGGGGATGATAATTACATCAGAATTCCAAGTGTTGGGCCCTTTCCAAACTTCTTTTGTCTTGGACACTAACTCTTACATTTTGAAGGATTTACAAAAGCAATTGTTTCCCTACAACACTAACAGTCCTCGCTTTAAATATTGTGAGGGACCAGCATGAAAAGTTCTAACGCTGATTGGATTTTCTGTATATTAGTAGCTTAGCTCTGCTTTCATTTTCTTTTTTTCTTTACACTAGCTTAATTTTTTTTTCTGTTTCAAAGCTTTTCTTGTCATTTCTTTATCTTTGTCTTTTATTGTTGCTATTTTAATTTCTGCATTTTACTTCCGTCATGATTTTGTTAACTTGGTCAAGCTAGGATCTTGGATCAATTCTGCCACAGTGACACTCCTGCAAAGCATTGTTAGTCAACAACAATCAATCTTACACAACTGTTATGATGTCTCCTCTGAATGACCCTTGAAATTGTCATACATTTCCATTGTTGTCTTGTAAAGGATTGACTATCTCCCACTTCTTCTTGTTATTTTTTCGTCCATTGAGATTTTAAGAGAAAGTCTATTTTTTTTATATCTTTGAAGTTAAGAGTAGATTATGGTTGGATGATTATGCATACAGTGGAAAGCCCCTCATACTTAACACTTTTCATGAATTATTCCCAAATTCCCGGTCATATTTCCATTTAATCCACTCACTTCCCCCTGTTGCATAATCTTCCTCGTTATATCTTCTTGACATGTTGTTCTTGGTCTGTGAAACCATGAGTTCTAAGTTCTAAATTTGTTGAAAACAAATTTCCCCGTGGACTCACCAGTTTGTTGATGATTAAAAACATCAACGAAGTTTTTCCCTCAAAGTGTTGCTAAAGCCTACTATTATAAAAGTTAAATAATGCTAGTAGGTGGTGTTGATATTATGGTAGCTTCGGGAGGTATGAACCTCTATTGTGACCTATGACGAGATTAGAATATTCTAGAAGGAAGAAAAGAAATGAATGTAACCCTAGACAAGATGTCGGTTGAAGAAAGATAAATAATATGAATTAATTAGTACCCAGAAGGAGCAGTCGACCTAGGCAAGTCTGTCAAAAATACTATAAATACAGGATGCTAGTCTCTCATTTTACACATTCTCAAAATTGCAGAAGTCACTTGTGCACACTGCAGTCTAGTAGTTTTGTGCACAAGTTCTAGGTAAGGTGTTGCGCTAGTTTCTGGGTTGGACTATCTGATCAACTTTGGTTACTTTCTTTCTTGGTGCATTAGCCTTGCTTGGCTATTGATTGCTACCAGGATTCTTCTTTGTCAAGGTCAAGGTGCTTGGAGGGTGTCTTTAGCCTATGGTTGGGTGACAAGGGTATTGTCAATGGTAAAATGAGCACACTCCTTAATATTCTAACAGGTTATGGGCCCACACCTCCTTCATTCAGTCTAAAAACTGGAAGGAAGAATAGACTCTAGGATATTGAGCTCGCTTAGGAACTGCCTCTAGGGTTACTAGAAGGAGCAACTTCCAAGACATTATCGCTAGGGTTACTAGAAGAAGCAGTTGCAGAAACCCTAATCTTAGATCTGACACCTTGTGATAGAGCATCTCGCTCAAGGAGAAGATATTCAGATGCACCCTAGTTCAGCGCACCTTTTGGCTATCTCAGAAGACAGAAATGTCAAAGTTGAAGTTTTGGATCAAAGCATGAACAACTACCAGTCAACTAAAGACTTGAGTGAAACGATCAGTCTTTTACACTACTCAACACTCACTGGAACAATTGAATATGGCATGTGGATAATTGATAGTGGATCTTCTAGGCACATGATGGGAGATCAAGCCAGACTCTCAAACCTAAATGAGAAGAATACATCATACAAGGTAGATCTTGGAGAAAAAATCACTTACCCAGTCGAAGGATTTGGACAAGCCTCCGTCAAGTTGAAATCAGGTAACAATGTTCACTTAAGCAATGTTTTATATGTACCTGGTTTAGAATAGAATCTTGTATCGATATCTTGCCTAGAAGAAAAAGGAAACATAATATCTTTCATGGATGGAAAAGTATTATCATGGCATAAATACTCTAGCATAGAGAACGCTAGGGTTATTGGAAGTCGTGAAGGAAATTTGTATAGACTACTAGAACAAAATGAAGAAGTTATTGTACATGACAAAGTCAACCCTAATGAACTTTGGCATAGAAGGTATGCTCATATTAATTATCAAGCATTACTGTTTCTCAGAAGAATGGTTGAAGGAATACCAGAATTGAAATCTACACATGAAGGAATTTGCAAAGGATGTGACCTTGGGAAGAATATCAAGAAACCATTCCCAAGCAACAACAACAGATCTAAGGAGATCCTAGATCTAATATACTCAAATGTTTGCAGTCTGATGCCAATCAGATCTCTAGGAGGATCGCTTTACTACGTAATCTTCATAGATGATTATTCAAGAAAGACTTGGTTATATCTACTGAAGACAAAATACAAAGTATTCAACAAATTCCAAGAATTCAAAGCATAGATATAAAACCTCACGAACAAGAAGATCAAGACATTAAGAATAGATAATGGAGGAGAATACACCTCGAAGGAATTCGTTGCATTCTGCAAATCGGTAGGGATTAGGAGGGAGTTGATTGTTCCTCATAATCCTCAACAAAATGGTGTAGCAGAAAGAAAGAACAGATCTATTGAAGAAACCATAAAAGCCTTACTAACTGATCATGGTATATCCATGTTCTTATGGGGAGAAGCAACAATGACAACAATATATGTGCAGAACAGAAGTCCTCATCGTATATTGAAGGACATGACACCAGAAGAAGCCTTCTCATGTAAGAAACCTAATGTGGAAAATCTAAGAATATTTGGATGTTCTGTTTACTCTCACATTCCCAAGGACAAAAGGAATAAACTAGAACCCTCAGGAAAGAAGGGGATATTCGTAGGATACAATGAATCATCCAAGGCCTATAGAATATATATTCCATAACAACACAAGATAAAAGTCAACAGAGATGTAACATTCAATGAAAAGATGGCCTTCAAGAAATCCATAGAAGAAAATATTGAAGAATAAGAGATTGAAGAACCTAATGAAGAAAGCACAAAAAACGAAAATGATGAAAAGGAACAACCTGATAATCCTATGGAACCATGTGAAAACATTGATTCAGATATCATACCTAAAACCAAGAAATGACCAGCTTGGCTTGAAGCCACCTTAAAAGACATAGAAAGACTCAAGGTTCCAGAAGGAACATTCATAAAGAGTAAAAGACCTAAAAGATTCTCAAGTTATGCAGCATACATGACGAAGCTTCTAGATGAAGAACCTACCACATTTGAAGAAGCAGTTCAAAAGGGACAATGGAAAGAAGCTATGACAGGAGAAAATCAATCCATTATGAAAAATGAGGTATGGGACATCATACCTAGACCTAAAGAAAAATCAGTGGTAACTTCAAAATGGGTATACAAGATCAAACATGCAGCAGACGAAAGCGTGGATAAATACAAGGCAAGATTCATAGCCAGAGGGTTCTCCCAGAAGGAGGGAGAAGATTATGACAAAACCTTTGCTTCGGTGGCTAGATATACTTCCATCATAGCTATCATATCTCTTGCCGCTTCCATGGGATGGAATTTACATCAGATGGATGTAAAGACAATTTTCCTCAATGGAGCAATTGAAGAAGAAGTATATATTGAAAAACCTCAAGTGTTTGAGGTACATTCCAGAGACACCCACGTTTTCATATTAAAGAAATATCTATATGGACTCAAGCAAGCTCCAAGGGCTTGGTATGCCAGAATGGACAACTATCTAACAAGACTTGGTTTCTCCAAGAGTCATGCAGATCCAAACCTTTACTACAAAGTCATGGACAATGCACCTATAATTATACTACTATATGTTGACAATCTATTCATAACAGGTAAAGAGTCTCTCATCATCCAGTGCAAGAAGGAATTAGCTTTTGAATTTGATATGAAAGATCTAGGTCTCATGCATTATTACTTGGGACTAGAAGTATGGCAGAAGCGTAGTGAAGTATTCCTTGGACAAGGAAAGTACGCAATAAATATCCTTCAGAAGTTTGGAATGATGGATTGTAACTCCATGGAAACTCCTATGAATACGGATATAAGAAAAGTGAAAGATCCAGATTCTGATTCAGTAGATCCATATCTATATCAACAACTAATTGGGTCATTGATGTATTTGGTAAATACTCGACCAAACATTTGCTTTTCCATAAAAACACTAAGCCAGTTCCAGGTGGATCCAAGACATGAGAATTGGATAGCTGCAAAGCATGTATTAAGATATATTCGTGGGACAATAAACTATGGCTTGAGATATACCACATCTAGTGATATACAACTTCATGGATTCATAGACTCAGATTGGGCTGGAAGTGCAGAAGACAGAAAGAGAACTTTAGGTATGTGTTTCAGCTTGGGCTCCACTATGATATCTTGGGGAAGTAGGAAACATAAGTCTGTCGCACTCAGCACAACAAAAGCAAAGTATATCGCAGCATGCACAAAAGCAATATGGCTAAGGAAGTTAATCTCTGATTTAGTTGATCAGATTCCAGAATCAACCATAATACATTGTGATAATCAGATTTGTATAAGATTATCAAAACATCTCATGTTTCATGAAAGGTCAAAACACATTGAGATCAAATACTACTTTATTCGAGATAAATTCTAGGAAGGAGAGGTAAAGCTCGAGTATATCCCCACAGATGAGAAGACAACAGATATCCTGACAAAACCTCTATCCAAAATAAAGTTTGCATATTTCCGAGAGAATATGGGGATCGTGGAAATAACTCCCTTAGCTAAAAGGGAAGAAATGACTCTCCAGGTTGGGAGGGAGAACTGAAAATATTATTAAAGACATTTATTTTCAAAATTGAAAAATAGTCCATCTTGGATAGATTCTTTCCTGTTCGGAAAGTGGATTGAGATTTCTGACGAACAACAATTTCCCATTGTGGTCAACATGGGAAATGGTCCAGATTGTTGATGTATCATAGACAACGACTTCCCATTGTAGTTAACATGGGGAGTGTTCTAGGGTAGTCTCTCTTCTTGAGGGTTACTCAAGAAGATTGGCTCGCCTCGCTGGACAACGATTTCTCATTGTGGTTAACATGAGGAATGATCCGTTTTGAAGGTTGATATAGGACAGTCTTTTCCTCTTGTGGTTAATAGAGGAAATGGTTCAGACAATCATTCCTTAGGGTGTACTCATTCTCTCCAGGTTGCACTTTGTTTAGTGTCGGAGGAATGGCCCAGGGTGGGGAATGGTTCAGGCTCAACAATCAGGAACATGCATTCCTTAGGGAAGATTCATTCTCTCCAGATTACACTTTGTTTAGTGTCAGGTGAATGGCCCAGGGTGAGGAATGGTCCAGGCTCAGAAATCAGAAACAATCATTCTTCCTTGTTTGATAAGAATGGGGCAGATAGCCCATTGTTGATGTTATACTCTGAGGGAGATATTCTTTCAGATCTCACAAATGTGAGTGAAATATTGGCCCAGATGATTTAATTTATATCATAACATTGTTTCTGAGCAGGTTGATATCATATGATTATTATAGAGACTTCATGTCTCCAGACAGTAGAGATATGCTACTGTGGTGGATATGTTCCATTATTTGTGACTATGTGTCACTATTTGAGTAGTTGTGTACTACCATGGATAAAAACAGTTGTGTTTTATCAATTGATATTTTACTTGTGTCATGGATATTATCTAGTTGGATAAATAATGACAATGCTCGTGATGCTACCAGTTGAATGGTCTATTTGTGCTCAAGACCATACCTCCCTAGCTAGGAAGGAGTGTTAATATTATGGTAGCTTCGGGAGGTATTAACCTCTATTGTGACCTATGACGAGATTAGAATATTCTGGAAGGAAGCAAAGAAATGAATGTAACCCTATATGAGATATTGACTTAAGAAAGATAAATAGTATGAATTAATTAGTACCCAGAAGGAGAATTCGGCCTAGGCAAATCTGTCAGAAATACTATAAATACAGGGCGTCAGTCACTCATTTGACACATTCTCATAATTGTAGAAGTCACTTGTGTGCACTGCAGTCTGGCAGCTTTGTGCGCAAGTTCTAGGGAAGGTGTTGTGCCAGTTTCTAGGTTGGACTATCTGATCAGCTTTGGTTACTTTCTTACTTGGTGCATTAGCCTTGCTTGGCTATTGATTGCTACCTGGATTCTTCTTTGTTAAGGTCAAGGTGCTCGAAGGGTGGCTTCGGCCTATGGTTGGGTGACAAGGGTATTGTCAAATGGTAAAATGAGTACAATCCTTAATATTCTAATAGGTAGGATCCCTTTGTAGATTGGAGATCAGGTTGTTCCTTTTCTTTTGTTTTTTGTGCTCATGTTTGAAACTGCTTACATGGTTGATGAGATATTGTTTTTATTGGCAATGGATTGGACTTATGAAGTATTGGTTCTTATGTTACTATAGTCTATGCTATTCATTGGTACCATTGTTATCTGTTCTTGGGACACCTGCACGCAGACATGCTAGTAGAAATATATAAAAGGAAGTTGAAAAAAATAAATAGCGCATACAAGCAATCAGAAAGAAATGAAAATAAATGCAACACATACAAAGGGGAGAATTTAAACCATGCTATATACTATACTATATGCATCGATTTTTAATGGATTATTGTTATCCTAGCTACTAAGTTAATAGCTATGCGATTTTGTTCTTGAGTTACATAGTTGATATGCAATGGTGATTATGTTATGGCATAAGTTGATATGGGTTATGCTATTGGTGATGGTTCGATACATGGTCACTTGATTGGATTATATAGTTGATATCTAATATGGTCAGTTGGAAATGGAAGGTATGATGTGGGTGGCATGTTTGATGCAATTTCCAATGCATGGTTTAAATGTATTTTTGATAGATTAATGGTTGGCATGTACTATTGAATTAATTGACTGTGGGTGGAGGCGATGTGCATTTACTGCACATCACCCTTACTTATTTCGTTGGCCCTCACCCTAGTCAGGCTATTGTTCAACCTTGTTGCTGTGGTTATGCTCTGATTTCTTAGCAGAGAGGAACCACTTGGCCAACTCACATTTTAAGGTGCTTGGATTAAAGGTATGTATTTTTTTGGCCATTCATGAGTCTACTCTGGTTATGAAATGAATATTGGCTCAAGTGTATTGGTTTGTGCTTTCCTTAAGTACTACAACTATGTAAAATTGTGATTTTGGAATGAATCGTTGATGGTTCTCTCTGCAATAATGTTGAAGTCATAGTGTTATTGGTCATCCTAGGTGTTAGCATCCATAAGGGATCTATGTATCCTTATAGGTTTAGATGGAGGGTTTTACTTTGGTCTTGAGTGGTTGGCTGTCCTCACACATTCGTATCGCTATGTCTAGTCTTTAGATTTTATGGGTTTTAATGGTTGGAAACACTCTATGTCATTGCGTCTTGTTCACTTGAGAATTGGTTTGTTTCCACCACTAAAGGTTACACAGTGGGTTATTTTGTTCTTTCTCAGCCCTGTCTTCACTTCAGCGTTGTGGTTGTTTGATTGGAGAGCCATGAGGTTTATACCCTGCATGTGTTAAGTATCATTACTGGCTGAATTGGAGCCTCTCTCCTATGTTATAGCCCACGCGTCATGAGATTTGTTACATGTCCACGGACAAGTTGTGGTTCTCTCTGTGTATGCACCATTGGTCTCAGAGGTTTTCACCAATGGAAGGAGTCGACTCTAGCTTTCCCTATGTTGGTCACAGAGAAAAAACTTAACTCTATAGGTCTGAGGGTTGATATAGAAGACCAGCATGGCCTATCGAGTTTAATTCTTTGTTATTGTTGGATGGTTGTGTATTGTCAACAAAAATTGGGTACAGACTCGTCTAGTTGGTAATTTGACGATCATGTTGGTTTGATATATAGTCACTTCTTGTGTTATTACAATGGATAACCCTGCATTGTTAATTGGGTAGCCCAAATACACAGTTGATTTCCTTGTGTTTGATAATCCAATATTTTTTTAATTGAGAAGGTCACAACATTGCTTCATTTCGATGCATGGGTATGTGTGGTTGCCACAGCATGTTGGGTCAGTTATTGATTGTTATGACAGTCCAAGTATAGGCTCAACATTGATTTGGTTGATTGGTTGATACACAGTCATTGTATTTATGCACTAAATATTATTTGGATGTTTGATTTGGCATTAGTTACAATTGATAAATGATGCTTGTGCATACTACATTTGTGTATGTGGTGTTTCTATGCAATGAATAATGGTCACTGTAACTATGAGTTATTTTGGGGCCAAGAGGTTATTGCGACCGGGCTAACTGTAGAAAATCCATCCACTGTATGCATTATGATTATTTTATTGCATCATTAGGGACGAGCCTGAGTTTTACACAGCATGGTTGATTGCATTTTGATAAATTTGAAGTGATGCGGTTTTAGATTGATAGCTTGGCATGATGGGTTGAGTTAATACTGTGACTATGTGTTTGGAATTGTAAAATAAGAATGTTGCATCGTGGTGTTTGGGTGGCTTCCATTGTGTATGATATGGATAATTTTGGTTGTATTTGATGATTGGAGAAATGTGTGGGCAGTGGTTGATTTTGATGATTAACAAAGCATAAATGGTTATTATTACGCATTTGAGAATTGTTATAAAGAAAAGGAACAAAAATCCCCTTACATATTTTTGTGGAATTCATATTGTCTTATTGATGGCACTGTGTTAGACAGTTGACTATGAATAGCGAACTAGTTAATACATAGTGATTGTTATGATCATTTATTTGGTGAATCTCCTTTTAACATAATGAATATATGGATTACTTGATTAATTATGTGAACAATACCCGCTCTCATTCCCCGCCATTATTTATATTTTCACTAATTACAACCCCATCGCCTTCCCACATTCATTTTTCATTCCCTGTTCTAAAATTGATTACTGTCAAGAAAAATTCTGTGTCAAAGCAGTTTGGCAGTAGCAGTGTCTTGGTTGAACTAAAATGATGTTTTCTTTGGTTGCAATTGATTGTTGTCATCTTTGAGTAGTAATCATATTCCCCCCCCCATCATCATATCATGTTTCACTCAATACAAACCCCTCACATATCCCAGGACCCTTTATTCACCCCTTGCTCACTGATTAACAGTAAAACAATTTGTATGGATTGGATTGCATGAGTCTAATACATTGCTGAGCCAAATCTATTTCATAATTTTAAGAGTTGTCATGTATGGTTATTTAAAATACTATTTTCTAATGAATCATGCATGCATGCATGATTTTTTTCAGCCGATTTAGCCATGACCGAGGAAACATAGGGAGAGGTAATTGGAACAGAGGCCCAAGAAGGCCAAGGTTCTCCATACATTTCGATGTTGACTCACAAGAGCTTGGCCGGTTGTTTCAGGATGGATTTTTCAATTGTATTGGGTAAGGAGTAGTCCAACCTAGGCCTAAAAGGCCTCCTTTCCAAGTTCCACAAGCCCCTGGTATCCCTATTCCTCCTCATGTCTCATTGTAACCCGAGGTTCCTGAAAATGATGGATGGCAAGAGATTTTCCACCCGATAGTCTCCCAACATCGTGGTTGGCCAAATTTATCCCTACCTACTCCTCCACCTATTAAACCCATTGTCCAATATTCTCCCCACTAACCAGTGCAGTCCTCTCATGCTAGCAAAAGGTTGAAAACCGAGGCCCACCATGCCCTTGACAAAGGAAAATCTGTTGCTTCCCCTTCTTCACCCTTCACTAGCTCTAACAAATCCATGTCTTCTTGGATGCATTTGAGGGACGATTGTTCCCACATAATCAGTGAGATTAAGCCTAAGAGTTCGGCGCAGTGAAAGGCAAATTCAGGAAAATCAAAGGGTGACAACAACAATCAAGGAAAGATTGCATTGCAGAGTGGGAAATATGGATTTTGAGTTTTTATTTTTATCTATTTTTTATGACAGTTGACTTCAGGAAACTTTGGACAACATGTTTTATTTTTGGTTACATGAGTAATATTTTTTTTAAATAATTTCAAATATCATGAGCTAAATTGTCAAATGTGAATATGTGGATGGGAGACACAAGGAGGTGTGTTTTGCCTAACTAAATAGTTATGCTATGATTGTTATGAGCTAAAGGGAGTCACAAGGGGTCCCACCTACTAGCTATTATTTATTTATAACCCTTATTATGATTATTACTTTTCCACCTAACTAAATTTGGTTGAGTCTTTTAATTAACTAAACTAATGAGTTGGTTCAACTATTTCAACCAATTCTAAATTGTTTAAAAGAAAAAGGAAAGGGAGGAACAAAGGGAGGATAGAAGCAGAAGCATACTAAGGTTTTCTCTTTGAGTTTATGTTGAGATAGTTCAATTTTCATTCATTCATTTATTCATCACAAGCCTAATTATCTTTTATGATAGCAGGGTCTTATTGTAGACAACAATATTCAGGGCCGAATCACATCATCCAGACACTTGTTTTTTGGAGGTGTTGATCTATCTTTGATAGTCTGTGTAGACTTGTATGTTTGTGAATTAGTTTTCATGACTGACAAAGGCTATTGTGCAGAGTTGAGTGGGAAACAATCTGTGGAAAGTTGATCCAGCTTTTATAGTTTAGTTTTGGTTTTCTGTCAAAGGTCCTTTTGTATGTTCCATCGTGGATGTCTAAGTTTGACTTTGGTCCAAAATTTTTGCATGATATTTTGTAAAGAAAATGACTCTTGGGTAAATTTGAATGAAAAAAAGGATTTATTTATGTCTCATCTATCTTGATTATCATCTTGGTGAATTTACTTCTATCTTTACATTTATTTCAACAACTGATATGTTCAAAAAATTACATAAAAAGTAAATTTCCATCAATCTTTTTATTGAAAAAAGACTAGCCTAAGCACTCGTAATTAATACTTGTGAGTTAGGATTTTATTTTTGTTGTCTATAAACGTAGGGTGATATTCCTGCCTACTTTGATTTAGCCAAGCAAGGTCTGAAAATGCTTGAGTAAGATCATTTCATATCTTTTCCTCAACAAGGTCCAAGCCATCAAATTTATTCACCTCAACTTTGGGAAGACACACTTCACGATAATGAAATTCCATGGAATGGGAGGGGTTAACACCCTCATTGTGTGAAGGTTATTCATAGGAGGAAGGGCCCTAGGATTGATTAATCATGACTATCAATTTTTTCATATCTTCAGAGAGGGTTTCAAATTTGGAATTGAGGGTATTAATATTGGAATTAATTGCCTTGAGTGCATCCTTGGTGTGGTTGTAGGTGTTGTCCAAGGTGGTGATGCGGCTATCAAACTATTGGTTATGGGTTTGGGACATAAGAGAGATAAGTGGACACGAATTGGGATATTGGTTCTACAAAAAAGGGCTTATGAGTGAGGGGGTACCACTTTGATTAGTGCGAAGAGAGGAATCCAATAGAATAGGTCCCAAATAAAGGTGTCAGAGAGGTTGGGTGGGTCCACGACAAAAATTCTTATAAGTGAGGGGTACCACTATGATTTGGGTGAAGAGAGGATCTAGTGGGATAGGTACCACGTTTTAAATTTAGAGTTGTTATTAGGTTATTTTCAATTTACTAGAGCATAAAATCACAAGTAGGATCTATGAGAGAAACACAATCACAAGATACACAACATTTTATCCTGGGAAACCCTCGTGGGGGAGAAAACCCAATAAAATATTCCTCAATAATAGATTTTTAATAAAATTCCAAGACTAAATACCAAAACTATTGGGTATGTGTTATATTCTTTGCACGAGTAGTAGCGTATGCGTCGAGCGCACAAGGGGGTTAGAGGGGGTGCATGGGGGTGGAGCCCCCCATGCGGGGGTCTGGGGGAAGTACCCCTAGAATTAATTTTTTTTGCCTATGGAAACGTGACACCTACCTCAAGAAACGTGTCATGTATTTAGGTGGTTTTTTCAGCACATGGTTTTTGCCGATGGTTTTCTATTTTCGGTTAAGGAATTAGGGTTTTGGACTAATCCAAGTCATTGGGTTAGGTTTTTGGATGCTGCTGGATCCTATATGTATATTGTATTGTAAACAATGTAACACACAGAATGAATATAATATATGTTGGTTTTCCCGGTTTGGGTTTCCAGGGGAAAAATCTCTGTGTAATGTTTGTATTTGCCATTGTATCTTTTCTGTTCTTTTCTGAATATCTATTTATAGTAGACATTATATAAGGTTAGAATTTACATTTGGTATCAGAGCTTTATTGGCTTCAGGGGGACGCCTTTATGGTCAAGGGTTTGGCTCGGGACTGTGATAAGCCGTGTTACAGTGGGAGATATGCGGTATTGTTTTTCAAGTGAAAATAAATGACAAGCAATTCGAAGATGGAGATCGAGAAGTTTAATGGGAAAAACTTTGAGCTGTGGAAGCTCAAGATGGAAGATATTTTGGTGGACAAAGATCAGTGGATCATGGTAGATCCAGGTACTGCACCTATAGGAACTTCTGCAGATGACTGAAAAAAGATGGATCAGAAGGCAAAGAGAACAATCTGACTGTGTCTCTCCGATTCAGTATTACTGAATGTGTCAGAGGAAGCTACAACCAAGTATTTATGGGAAAAGTTGGGGAAGTTGTATCAGTCTAAGTCCTTGGTAAATAAATTATTCCTGAGAAAGAAGCTTTATAACTTGAGGATGAGAGATGGAGACTCGGTGGCAAAGCATTTGAACGCCTTCAATACTGTGGTAAGTTAGTTAGTATCTGTTGAGATTAAAATTTCAAATGAAGATAAATGTATCAATTTCTTTTGTTCTTTACCAAACTCATGGGATAGTCTGGTTGTGGCCATAGGTAGTAATACAACTTCTTTGAAGTTTGAAGAAGTGGTCTCATCCTTGTTGTCGGAGGAGATGAGACGAAAGAATATGGAAGGACATAGCACACATGCATTATTTGCAAGAGGACATTCCTAGGAAAGAAATAGATTTAATTTCTCAAGTGGGATATCTAAGTCTAAGGGTAGATCTAAATCTCGTGGAAATTTTGTAAGGGTATGTTGGATATGTGGAAAAGAAGGGCACTACAAGAAGCAGTGTAGATCCAAAGTTGAGAAAAATAAGGAATCTGAAGAATCTTTTTCTATAGAAGAAAAGACATCCAAGGAAGAAGGAGAGGATGTGTACTTGGCCTCTTCAGGCATCTTATAACCCTATAATCCACAGGATCATCTGTTGACAGGAAAATTTTCACTCTTGATGTATTTTAGCTTGCAAATAATATTTCATTTTTGCAAATTATTTTCAAGGAAAGGAAAAGAAAAGAAAATTCATGATTGTTGACGCTGAGTGGTTTTTCCTAACCCCATGGAGACAAAAGCAGGGGAAGTAGTGCACAAAACCCACAAAAATCACTAAGCCTAAGTTTTTGCTGCATTCGTTCCTGGAGAATAAAGAATGTGCTTAGATCGATGGTTGATCTAGCGGCGCGTAG
>SNQJ01S0011467.1:71149-84880 GCA_010110895.2 Picea sitchensis | reverse complement strand
GGGGGGGGGTCCGGAATGAAGTAGTTTATAAAACCACCCCCCGGACAGGTGTTAGCTCCACAAGCCAGTGGACCCCCCCTCCCCTAAAAACCACTTACCACCATAGGGGGATCCGGAATACTGTCTTCCCGAAAAAAAAACCACTTTCCCCAATATTGTTTAAACAATCACCCATTTTTGCCTATTCATTATGTCTTCTTTCGAAACCGATTCCAGGTGAATGAAAAATGAATTTTAATAAACCGAGAGAGGTTGTTCTCCATAACGGGATGAAGAACAAAAACCTCTCTTAGTTTTTTCACAGGTTCCATGAGTAGGGAGAATCAAAGACATCTTCGAGACCCTTTGTTTCCAGTTTTTCATTTTTCTGTTACAGTCCTGATTTTGCAGGAGTTGTTACGGTGATATGGAGGCGAATTTGGCGAAACCAAAGGAGATTTTTGTCCAGAAAATACCCATATACAATAAAATCCTTCATTTTTTTCCCAAGTGTCAGCATTGAAGAGAAAATGATGTCTTTACGAACCCCTTTTTTGCATAAATTCGGCCCATCTTTCATGGCGAACAGTTCAGGATTTTTGGGGATTTGTGGGTATTTTTGGCCGAGGCGGTTGAATCTGACTTATGAAACTTATGGGGAGATCTATCCTATTTATTCATATGATTTTAATGTAAAAGGGGTTGATCATTAGACCCAGAAAGGATATTCTCTGTAATTGTTTAGATCCACCAGTAATACAAAGGAATTCATCCACAGGATTCTTGCGTCTGGACATTGGTGATGTTTTTCTTGCTATGTTAATGTTTTCTTACTCTGTTATCACCTTGTTTTCTAATTCCAACTATTTAAAGGAATTTAAAGAACAAATTTTACCTCAGGTACTCTGTATCTGGCCTTTTATCAGTCTGCATGTTATTCTTCTGATTTTGAGTTAAAGAAATTCTTGAATGATTCTTTACTTAAATGAACCTCTCACCTGTTCTATCTTTCCATCACATTTTATCTTAATCGATCCAGTGTCTTGGATATCTCACCCTATGAAGAAGCCCTTTAAAATTTGTTTATCTGACCTTAAGTTTTGACACAGACCCCATAGCCCAATGGGATTCTAAAGCAATCATTCAGCCAAACACCTCAAATAAAAACAAACCCTATTCTGCATAACTAGCCTAATATCCTATTTCAAACAAATCTAAATTTGACAGAGAGATCCCTCTCTGAGTCTCGGAGTGCTAGATCCCTGACTCAAAGAAGTTTTGATGTTGCCTCTGTGACTGCCTCCATAGCCTTGGGGTAAATTATAGAGAGATAACATAATGGCGACTCTGTTGGGGACTCTCCCCAGTAGTACACTTCAAAGTTCCAGATCTGATCACTGATGGTGGACAGTGACCAGACACAAGAAGGCTGAGATCATTCACCTGGTGACTCCAATCATCTCCAGACAGTGCCAACTCAAAGACTCCACTGGATTAAGAACCTAAAACATGGCCAAGCAACCTAGAAAGACCAGGTACTCAAGCTCAAATTGCATTCAAGACATCTTTGGTTTTATATGTAGTTATGTTCTATCTTATTCTAAGCCTAATCAAAAGTATATTGCTGAAGTTTATATTGATCATCTGCAAAATGATGAGCCTCAAGAGATCAGATCCCCAATTGTAGATTATGTACATACTCATACACCTGTGCACATCCCAGATGCACCTATAGAAGACCTAGTGAGACATAAGCCTCCTGCTTTATCTCCTACTCTTGCTAAACCTCCAGATGGTTATAAGCCTCTTGCTTCACCTCCTGCACCTACCAAAATCCCAGACAGATACAAGCCCCTAGATTTTCCTCCTATCCTCCATGACCTCCCTACAAATTACACCAATAATCTGCCTAGGTTTGATGGAGAGAATGCCAATATTACTGCTAAAAAACACATCCAGAAGTTTGAAGATTTTCTTGACCTTTATGAGGTTGAAGATGACGATGTCTATATCAAGATGTTTTCCTTGTCTTTGCAAGGCAAAGTTTAAAAATGGTTCAAAAACCTCCTAGCTGCAAGCATCATAAATTTTCATCAGTTCATGCAAGTTTTCTTAGATAGGTGGGTGATCATGAGAAATGTCTTTCTCATCCTAGAAGAATATGACCATTTGAAAAGGTAGCCAGGTGAGACAGTACCTCAATTTTCAGCAAGATTCAATAAGGTATATAATGCAATGCCTGCTGATATAAGGCCACCCCAAATATCATCTCATTTGCATTTGATGTATGTAGCCCTCCCAACCCACAGGTCAGAAGTCCACGCACACAGGATCTTTCCTCTTCCACTGGCCTGAAGAGCTCTCGAAAATGGCTCTCCTATTTCCCTTTCGGGAAATCTGCACACACAACAAAACCTCATGGAATCTCCCTTTGCACTTCAGGAGATCGAACTTCACGATTCCATGAATCTTGTGGTCAAGCGCCTTGTCTCTCAGACCCCTAAAACCTGAACTTATGTCGCTTGGCCTTTTCTCTCTCTATATCGCCTTTCTCCTTATCGTGATTTTGGGAGTTGCGATGTCAAGCAACTCGTCCCCTCGACTCCCAAAACCCAATTTACCGAAACTCCGATGCGCTCGCAAGGTTGACCTTTCAACAACCCTTCATTCCATTGAGACTTTGGACTTCACTATTTCGTGAATCCTGATGCAAAGATTTTGAGACTTCACCCCACGAAACCCCGAAATGGTCAACGAAATTGACTCCCTTGTCTATAGTGCACCACCTATCTACCCTGCCGATTCCTATGGCCCACATGCTCCTTTCGGCCCTTCGGGACTTCACACTTTGTGATTTCGTGAGTCCTGGTGCAAATATTTCAGGACTTCAACTCTCAAAACCCCGAAATAGAAATCCACGTGTAAATCCAACGGCTCCTGTTGGCTTGAATCTATAGCTCTGCCTCTCCTGAGCTTGAACCTTTGGAAATACTCGTCGTAACTCCCCTGCTCCTTTGTGAGATATGATGGCTCACGGGACTTCGCAAATTCTCCACAGAGAATTTCGACCATCCATCTCCTCCTTTCACAAGGACTTCTGCAACTTTTTACCAAGTGGTTTTCCCACGGTACTCAACTGCCTGCAATGCAAAATTGCAATGCCTTCTCACTATTCCAATGCACAAGCTTCCTGTGCTTCCTTCGATGGCTATGGAGACTCTATCCCTTTTGGGATTTCTCCAACTCTGAGTCTTGAAGAAGACTCCTGCACACACTCCTTGCGGCAGACCTTCAAACACTTCCAAGTGTTGAACTTCCTTGACTCTGCGCACACCTACAACAGCAGTCTCTCAACAAATCATTCAGGTTACCAAGCCTGAAACTCTACTCGGCCTGTGCACACCTTGCATGGCTATTGTGCCTAGCTGCACTTATGAGGGAATGAGAACAAAATCTATCTTATCTGAGCTTTCATGGACAAACCTCTGAACCCTTTGTCAATGCACTCCTTGCGGACAATTCAACTGCACTCCTTGCAGGAACTCTTGCTCAGATAGAGAAACAATTGAAACTCGTTTCCCTTACTCTCTCTCTCTCAGATTTCAAACATTCAACAAGAAATAATTCATACATAGCATAAAAGCAATTGCATGACAGAAAGAGTAAATCATTCATGAGCATAACATTCAAAAATGCATACACAGAGAATATTTGAACACCATGAGTCTAAATCAAAGCCTTCTTGTATTAATCCAGAACTTCTATACATGGAATTCTTCTACACAGATCTCTACTTATTCTCTTCTATGCTCTATGCTCTCAATTGGCATAATCTCATTCTTCTTCTATGTTACAATACCCAATGAGGGTGTCTATATCTCGTTTCCCTCTTTCATTCTAAACTGTCTAATCTACGCATTAAATTCTATCTACTTGCATTAACTATCAT
This sequence comes from Picea sitchensis, assembly GCA_010110895.2. Taxonomy (NCBI): domain Eukaryota; kingdom Viridiplantae; phylum Streptophyta; class Pinopsida; order Pinales; family Pinaceae; genus Picea; species Picea sitchensis. Next base: position 80,952 of record SNQJ01S0011467.1, on the reverse strand, counting down.
AAATGCCTTCTACCTACTAAGGACGAGAGTGGATCGTTCAAGGTCCATTTACATTTTACAAGTGTGCCTCCACTTGATGACTTCATTAATGTTTTAAGACATTTTCAAAATTTGCGCTGGGTGCTTTTCCAGCTGTCTTTTATCTCTGCACTGGCTCGCTTGAGATGCTCCTGCATCATACTCCCTTGCCTGAAAATTTTCATGGGCTCCTGTCCATGAGCTCGCATACGATGTGTCCATGCCTCTAGATCTCTGCTTCCTTCTCCCAACTGGCATCTTCAGCTGGATGTCCCTTCCACTTGACCAAATATTCAAAGTATTGCTTTCGCCTAGTCTTCTTGCCGACCCTTTTGTCTAGTATGCACTCCATCTGCGGCTTTTCTACAATTGGCATTTGTTTTGTCCATTGGACCTCTGGCTATTCATTTCCCATTCCATCTTCCTCAACTTTATATGGGTACAAATCTGAGATATTGAAAATCAGAGAAATTCTGACCCCATCGGGTAATTCAATCTCATAAGCATTCGCCCCAAATTTCTTCAAGACCTTACATGGTCAAATTTTCTTCATCTTCAGTTTATTATATGTTCCTCTCGGGAACCTTTCCTTTCTCAAATGTGCTAGAATCAAATCGCCAACTTCAAATTGAAGCTGTCTTCTATGTTGATCTTCTCTCCGCTTATATTCCTGGATCGAACTCTGCAATCGTTCCTTCACCTGGCTGTGAAGTTCCCTCATTGCCTCTGCGAAATCTTCTGCACTGGCGCTCCTAGTCGCAATCTGTTCTGAATCTCTCAGCTCGGAAATTCCTCTCGGCTGCATGCCATAGAAAATCTGAAATGGACTTTTCCCCATGCTTCTGTTAACTGAGTCATTATAATAAAATTCTGCTTGTGGTAATATGTTGTCCCACTGGCTGTGGTGTTCTGTCACCAGGCTTCTCAGCAAGTCTCCTAGACTTCTGTTTACCACTTCTGTCTGTCCATCCATCTGAGTATGATAAGCCGAAATAAATGATAAGTTAGTTCCCATATTTTTCCATAAGGTCCTCCAAAAGTGTCCTACGAACTTAGTGTCTCGATCCAAAACTATGCTCCTCAGTAAGCCGTGAAGTCGAATGACTTCTTTGAAAAATAGATTCGCAATGCGAGTTGTGTCACTAGTCTTATGACATGGAATGAAGTGTGCCATATTGGAAACTCTATCCACCACCACAAAGATTGAGTCAAACCCTCTTTGTGTTCTTGGCAACCCTAATATGATGTCCATGCTGACTGCATCCCACGGCTTCTCAGGTATGGGTAACGGTTGATAAAACCTTGCATTCTGTTTCTTTCCCTTCGAATGCTGGAAAATTCTACATCTGTCCACGAACCTTTTAACGTATTCTCACATTCCCGGCCAAAAATATGATTCATTCAACTTTGTGAACGTCTTGTCGTGACCAAAGTGCCCAACCAATCCTCCACTATGTTTCTCCTTCAACAAATTCTCCCTCATGGAGAATTTTGGAATACAAAGCTGATTACCTTTAAACAATAATCCTTCCTAGATCATGTATTATGTCCATTGGCTTCTATCTATGAGAATTGGATTCCCAGCTGCCTCATATGCCTCTTTAAAATCTATATCATCTCTATACATGTCCCTGAGATCATCAAAACCCATCGTTTTGACTTTGAACTCCTGCAATAGAAAACACTTCCTACTTAAAGCGTCAGCAACTTTGTTAGCAGTACCAGAAATATGTTTAATCATGAAAGTGAAATTTTGCATATATTCAACCCATTTTACATGTCTTTGATTCAACTTCTCATGTTGAGTCACAAACTGCAGTGCATGATTGTCACTGCATAAGACAAACTCTTTAGGAATTAAGTAATGTATCCATTTCTTCAATGCCTGAATAATAGCATAGAACTCCTTATCATAAGTGAAATATTTGACTTTGGCTTCATTCAGCTTCTCACTGAAGTATGTTATCGTCCTATCATCTTGACTCAAGACTACCCCTATTGCAAATCCACTTGCATCGCATTTCACTTGAAATGTCTTATGGAAATCAGGCAACACCAGAATTGGTTGTTCCGTGATATTCCTCTTCAACAAATTAAAACTCTTCTCAACTTCTTCTATCCAGTGAAAAGAATTATGTCTCTTCTTCACTGTATCCATCATCGGTGCACTAATTCCACTGAAATTCCTAATGAATTTTTGGTAGAAACTAGCCAATCCATGAAAACTTCTCACCTCAAAGATATTCTTCGATGATGGCCAATTCTTCATCACTTCCACTTTATCTGGATCCATCCTCAATTTATCTGCATAAATAACAAAACCCAAATAAATGAGTTTTGTCTTCATGAATGAGGATTTCTTCATGTTTATCAGCAACTTCTCCTTCTATAACTTCCTCATCACTGTAGCCAAATGTTTCAGATGCTCTGCCACTATTTTACTGAAAATCAGTATGTCATCCAGATACACAATGACAAATTTTTCGATGAAATCCATTAGGAATTCTTTCATCAACCTCATGAAAGTACTCGATGTGTTTGTTAACCCAAATGGCATAACAATCCATTCATACAACCCTTCATTGGTTTTGAATGTTTTCTTCCATTCGTCACCTTCTCTCATGCGGATTTGATGATAACTTCTTTTCAAATCAATCTTTGAAAAATACTTTTCTCCACTCAAGCAATCCATCAGATCATCCATCCTTGGCAATGGAAATCTATACCTGATGGTTATCTTGTTGATCACCTTGGAGTCAGTACACATCCTCCAGCCTCCATCTTTCTTTCGACTAAGTACTGTCGAAACAACACATGGAATCAATCTTTCTCTGACCAAACCTTTGTCCAACAAATCCTGGACTTGTCTTTTGACTTCTTCATTCTCTTGCGACGTCAATTTGTACGCGGCTTTGTTTGGAAAACTGGTTCTCGGTATGAGATAAATATGATGACTCACACTTCTGATTGGTGGCAACGAACGAGGTAGTTTTTCCACTACTATGTTAGCGAACTCTTCCAGTAGCTCCTAAACCTCTTCTGGTAAATCATCTACCCTTGTGTTGGTCAAAACAATCTTTGGTTTCCTGACGACAATGAATTGTGGTTCCTCCTTCTTCTTGACCTATGTAAGAAGTTCCTTCCCACTCATGAGAAGTACAGTGTTACTTAGTTCAGGTTTCACCTCCTTATCTTTGATTGGAAGCAACATGTGAGTTCTCCCATTCTTCTCTAGGGTGTATGTGTTCATTCTCCCATCATGAATCACATTCCTATCATATTGCCACGGTCTACCCAGCAATAGATGACAAACTTCCATGGGAATGACATCACAAAGTATCTTATCATTGTATCCTCCTATCTTAAATTCAACTAAACACTGTTTAGTGAAAGTTACCTGATGTCCTTTTTGTAGCCATGAAACTCTGTATGGGCTTGGATGATCAATCGTCTCCAGCTCCAGCTTTTCTACCATCTATGTAGAAATGAGATTATCTGTCCACAATGACCTTGCATACCCTGTCCTTGGTTTTGCAAGCAGTCCGGAAAAGTCTGTTTCTTTGGACTGAACTCTCCACCTCTTTCTCTGGCGTCAAAAGAACCTTTTGCATCATCAACGATCTTTCACCTTCAGCATCTTCTGCCTCAATATTTCACCTCTACGCTTCGACGATGTGAGTCTCACCTCCTTCTTTCTTTTTATATGGACACTCATAAGACTTGTGACCATTCTTTCCACATGTGAAGCATGTTATTACTCCACCTCTTCCTCTTCCTCTACCTCTGGTACGAGGAAAAATATTATTATTAGCATAATCTCCTCTCTGTTTGGTATGCTTTCCTCTCTGTTCAACATATTTCCCTCGTTGTGAGCTTCCACCTCTCTCAGTTCGAGTCTGAGGTTTCTTCCAGTCCTCCTTGGGTTTCTGATTTTTATCTTGGGCAACTGATTTGCCTTTGGGTTGACTTTGGCCTCGACCTCTTTGACCCTGCTTTTGGCTCAGCTTCTCTTCCTCCTTTAGATCCATCTGATAAGCATCTTCCACCGTTTGGATGGTTATCATGCTCATCTCATCCTGAATGTCATATATCAAGCCATTCATGTACCTAGAAAATTTTTCATCATCGCTTTTCTGATGACCTGCCCTGATGTTCAGCCTGTAGAATTCTTTAGTATATTCTTTCACTGTCATCAACTTCTGTCTCAAGTTTTGCATCCTTTGAAACAGAGTAATCTGGTAATCTCTAGGGATGAATTTTGCCTTCATCTTCGCGATCATCCTATCCCAACTCTTGATCTTCTACTTTCCTTTGCAGCGTATGTCAGCTTGTAGTTCATCCCACCACAATGTTGCATGTCCCTTTAATCTCGTGACATCATGTTTGACCTTCTTGTCCTCTTCGACATATTCATAGTCAAAATATGTGTCCAAAGCTCTAATCCAGTCTAGAATCTCCTCTGCATCTAGATTTCCCTCATAAACTGGAATGTCCATTTTCTCTCTTGCACCCATTCTTGCAATAGCCCTAATCAGGCGTTCGTTTGCTGCATCTTCAGATGCAACTTCTTCCCCTTCATGTTCAACCTCAATTTCACTTTCAGAATCACTAAGATCCCTAGCACCGACTGTATGCCTCTGTGTTGTCTCCATGTCTTCAAGTCTGGTGCGTAGGTCATGCATCTCTCTCTCCATGGATGGATCAAGCATCTGCCTACCCCTTCTTCTCGACATTTCCCTCTCCTCTGGTGGATCGAGTGTTTGCCTATCCCTTCTTCTCAGCGGCATCGTGAATTCTCCTTTTCCCTGCTAAAGAAAGCAAATAACCTTTCTGGGATTTGATACCAAAAATGATGTATGTAGCCCTCCCAACCCGTAGGTCAGAAGTCCACGCACACAGGATATTTCCTCTTCCACTGGCCCGAAGAGCTCCTGGAAATGGCTCTCCTATTTCCCTTTCAAGAAATCTGCACCCACAACAAAATCTCGTGGAATCTCCCTTCACGCTTCAGGAGATCATACTTTGTGATTCTGCGAATCCTGTGGTCAAGCGTCTTGTCTCTCAGACCCCCAAAACCCGCAGTTATGTCGCTTGGCCTTTTCTCTCTCTATATCGCCTTTCTCCTTATCATGATTTCGGGAGATGCAATGTCAAGCAACTCGTCCCCTCGACTCTCGAAACCCGATTTATTGAAACTCTGATGCGCTCGCAAGGTTGACCTTTCAACAACCCTTCATTCCTTCGGGACTTTGGACTTCGCAATTTTACGAATCCCGATGCAAATATTTCGAGACTTCACCCCATGAAACCTCGAAATGGTCAACGGAATTGACTCCCTTGTCGATAGTTTGCCACCTATCTACCCTACCGATTCCTATGGCCCACACGCTCCTTTCGACCCTTCGGGACTTCGCACTTCGTGATTTCACGAGTCCTGGTGCAACGATTTCGGGACTTCAACTCTCGAAACTACGAAATAGAAATCCATGTGTAAATCCAACGACTCCTGTTGGCTTCAATCTATGGCTCTGCCTCTCCTAAGCTTGAAACTTTGGGAATACTCACCGTAGCTCCCCTGCTCCTCCGTGAGATCTGACGGCTCATGGGACTTCACGAATTCTCCACAGAGAATTTCGACCGTTCGTCTCTTCCCTTCACAAAGACTTCTGCAAATTTTTACCAAGTGGTTTTCCCACAGTACTCAACTGCCTGCGACGCAAACTTGAAACACCTTCTCACTATTCCAATGCACAAGCTTCCTGTGCTTCCTTCGACGACTGTGGAGACTCTATCCCTTCTGGGATTTCTCCAACTCTGAGTCTTGAAGAAGACTCCTGCACACACTCCTTGCGGCATACCTTCAAACACTTCTAAGTGTTGAGCTTCCTTGACTTTGCGCATACCTACAACAACAGTCTCTCAACAAATCATTCAGGTTACCAAACCTGAAACTCTACTCAGCCTGCACACACCTTGCATGGCTCCTGTGCCTAGCTGCACTTCTGAGGGAATGAGAACAAAAGCTATCTTATCTAAGCTTTCAGGGACAAACCTTTGAACCCTTTGTCAACACACTCCTTGCGGACAATTCAACTACACTCCTTGCAGGAACTCTTGCTCAGATAGAGAAACAATTGAAACTCATTTCCCTTTTCTCTCTCTCTCAGATTTCAGACATTCAACAAGATATCATTCATACATAGCATAAAAGCAATTGCATGACAGAAAGCGTAAAGAATTCATGAGCATAACATTCAAAAATTCATACACAGAGAATATTTGAACACCATGAGTCTGAATCAAAGCCTTCTTGTATTAATCCAGAACTTCTATACATGGAATTCTTCTACACAACTCTCTGCTTCTTCTCTTATATGCTCTATGCTCTCAATTGGAATAATCTCATTCTTCTTCTATGTTACAATACACAATGAGGGTGTCTATATCATGTTTCCCTCTTTCATTCTAAACTGTCTAATCTATGCATTAAATTCTATCTACTTGCATTAAATATCATAAATTCCTTCTACCTACTAAGGACGAGAGAGGATCGCTCAAGGTCCATTTACATTTTACAAGTGTGCCTCCACTTGATGACTTCATTAATGTTTCAAGACATTTTCAAAATTTGCGCTGGGCACTTTTCCAGCTGTCTTTTATCTCCGCGTTGGCTCACTTGAGATGCTCCTGCATCAGCGTTACCCAGATTCCTTTGATCATGAGATGTCATTCCAATTGAGAGAAAGGAACACTGCAACACTTGAAGAAATGAAGAACATTGTAGTTGATGTGGAGGACAACTTGCTGATCAAAAGGTCAAAGGTAAAGAACAAATAAAAGGAGCAGTTGAAGTCATCAGAAGCTAAACAGGACATTTTGGCCAGTGCCATGGAAGAGATGATGCAGAGGATCAACAGGAAAGATGAGCTTGTTGTCCAAAGACATCATGCTCCATTGACTTCAGAGAAAGAAAAGGTCATTGTTCCCAAACATTTTGTTGCTCATCCTTGGTACCATGGTTTGGATAATGATTCTTTCATGTATTCAATTCACAACACAGTCAAAGATGAAGTTCCATCTCAACTTATAGAGGAACAACCAGCTGATATGATGTAAATGTTGGATGAAATTTCTTACTTGGATAATCTACCCAAGTGTGATTAGTATGATGACGATCATGAGGCTGAAATAGATGTTGACTGTTCAAAGCAACCAATATCATGTCGTTGGCAGGAAGAAGATCAATTATAGCTCAGATATGACAATTATCCTCTGCCCAACAATCATGACAACGATGAGGAAAATGTAGAAAATTTTAGAGTAAGGGAAAAATCTTTGCCCTTATGTTTCTCATCTTTTCAATTTCTGAAAAGAAACTCTAGGCCAGTTGTAAATAGTGAAGATAGAAAATTCTCTGATCAATCAGTTGAAGATGCCATTGTTGATATGGAGGTTGTTCTAAACCCAAAATTGCATCCCTTGACCTACTTTGATTTTCAAATTCCAGATGAAAGCTTAAAACCTAAGACAAATTATGAGTTAATCCAAAATAACTCTGTACCATTATGTTGTAATTCATTTCAGTTTTTGAAAACAAATCTTGAGTATATGATAGAGGATAAACACACAGAAAAGAAAGAAATTTTAGTGGAACCGATGCAGTAGTCATTTCAATTTCTGTAGGATCTAATATCTGATGTGCTAGATTACTTGTGTTGTCAAAGTCATTTTCCATCATGCAGCTATGGGATGAAAATCCGTTATGATATTGACATGATCAGGCAGTCAACTCCATTATCTTTTTCAACAGAAGCATCATTTCAGAACCCATCAGAAAAGTTGTAGCCATGTCAGGAAGTGCATGAGGATGCAAATAGCACAACCATAGCATGAAATCATGAAGTTGAGTTGGTTAAGTTTGAATATCAAGGAACAGGTCAGTTCTACCTTTATCCTATAGCCACCTATATGGAGAAATTGTTCACCGGAGAGCCCCAATCTATCCCCAGCATTACTTTGGTTCTTTGGGATTGTCAAGGTCTCTGTTGTAAATATCAATCATGTTTTCAGCAGCGGGCATTACACTTTGCAGTTTTGAATCTATGGGCAAAAGGTCAAGCTGCCTTTTTTACTGTACTAACAAGCAGTCAAGCAGTGCACTGGTCTCAATAGCTACTTGATTGGCTTCATTGGCATTTTTGTATTATTTGATTTAGCATGATTTTCAGAAGTATAGGGTAGGTAAGATAATGTGAATAATCTCATCATTCTGAGCAAGATTTGGTTTCAGTTGCAAGATCAAAACAGGTAGAAAATTTCAGAGTAAGGGAAAAATCTTTGCCCTTATGTTTCTCATCTTTTCAATTTCTGAAAAGAAACTCTAGGCTAGTTGTAAATAGTGAAGATAGAAAATTCTTTGATCAATCAGTTGAAGATGCCATTGTTGATATGGACGTTGTTCTAAACCCAAAATTGCATCCCTTGACCTACTTTGATTTTCAAATTCCAGATGAAAGCTTAAAACCTAAGACAAATTATGAGTTAATCCAAAATAACTCTGTACCATTATGCTGTAATTCATTTCAGTTTTTGAAAACGAATCTTGAGTATATGATAGAGGATAAACACACAGAAAAGAAAGAAATTTTAGTGGAACCAATGCAGTAGTCATTTCAATTTCTGTAGGATCTGATATCTGATGTGTTGGATTACTTGTGTTGTCAAAGTCATTTTCCATCATGCAGCTATGGGATGCAAATCTGTTATGATATTGACATGATCAGGCAATCAACTCCATTATCTTTTTCAATAGAAGCATCATTTCAGAACCCATCAGAAAAGTTGTAGCCATGTCAGGAAGTGCATGAGGATGCAAATAGCACAACCATAGCATGAAATCATGAAGTTGAGTTGGTTAAGTTTGAATATCAAGGAACAGGTCAGTTCTACCTTGATCCTATAGCCACCTATATGGAGAAATTGTTCACCGGAGAGCCCCAATCTATCCCCAGCATTACTTTGGTTCTTTGGGATTGTCAAGGTCTCTGTTGTAAATATCAATCATGTTTTCAGCAGCGGGCATTACACTTTGCAGTTTTGAATCTATGGGCAAAAGGTCAAGCTGCCTTTTTTACTGTGCTAACAAGCAGTCAAGTAGTGCACTGGTCTCAATAGCTACTTGATTGGCTTCATTGACATTTTTGTATTATTTGATTTAGCATGATTTTCAACAGTATAGGGTAGGTAAGATAATGTGAATAATCTCATCATTTTGAGCAAGATTTGGTTTCATTTTGATTTGGTTTCAGTTGCAAGATCAAAACAGGTATAGGTTGCAGAATAAGATTTTGGGATCAGCCCAAAGAATAAAACACCGATCTGCATGTTCACAATTCAATGGTTCTTGACACCTCCCAAAAGAGCTACCATCCCCAGGTGGAGCCACTGTTATAACCCTATAATTCACAGGATCATTTGTTGACTGGAAAATTTTCACTCTAGATGTATTTTGTCTTGCAAATAATATTTCATTTTTGCAAATTATTTTCAAGGAAAGGAAAAGAAAAGAAAATTCATGATTGTTGACGCAGAGTGGTTTTTACTAACCCCATGGAGACAAAATCAAGGGAAGAAATGCACAAAACCCACAAAAAGAACTAAGCCTATGTTTTTGCTGCATTCGCACTTGGAGAATAAAGAACGTGCTTAGATCGACGGTCGATCTAGTGGCACATAGATCAACGACTGACAGTGGATTCCGGACCCCCTTGATTGTTCTTCTTTTA
>SNQJ01S0011467.1:6861-70995 GCA_010110895.2 Picea sitchensis | reverse complement strand
GGGGGGGGGTCTGGAATGAGGCGGTTTTTTTCGGTGGGCCCTGTCCCAGCGTGTCATCCATCCATTGCATCAGACCCCCTCCGCTCCATGCTACATATTTCATCCTCCGTTGTGCCCTCACTCCCTTTGCCCCTTTGTCACATTGGCTACTTCACCCGCCTCCCATCCATGAATAAATGAACTTAGGATACTGAACGAATAATGTTAAAGGGTTAGTGACATTTTCTAATACTTGTTGTTTTGATAGGATAATTTAAAATAAAATAATGGTTAGACTAACTATTAATTAATTAATTAATAATTAGGTTAGTGTTTATTAATTAACATTAATAATAACTAATAAACAAAATAAACTTTTGTTAAACACCAAATTATAAAATTAAAACAATTAAATTATAACACATATAACAAAAACAAAAAGAATAAAACATTAAAACAAATAACAAATTTAAAATAAAATAAAATCAGAACACGTAATAAAACATATAAAACAATAAAATAAAGTAATAAAAAACAAAAATAAAAATTAATACTATCCTAAGTTCTACCCACCCGTAACTTCTCACATCACATCCCATAAAAGAAATCAACGGATGATAAAAATTCCGGACCCCCCCTCACCATCCGAAGTTTAACGAGAGGGGGGGGTCCAGAATGAAGTAGTTTATAAAACCACCCCTCGAACAGGTGTCAACTCCACAAGCCAGCGGACCCACCCCCCCTAAAAACTGCTTACCACCTCAGGGGGGTCCAGAATACTGCCTTCGCAAAAAAAAACCACTTTCCCCAATATTTTTTAAAAAATTGTCCATTTTTTCTTGTTCAGTATGTCTTCTTATGAAACCGATTCCAGGCGAACGAAAAAGAATTTTAATAAAATGAGAGAGATTTTTTTCTGTAACGGGATGAAGAAAAAAAACCTCTCTCCGTTTTTTCACATGTGCCATGAGCAGGGAGAATCGAAGCCATCTTCGAGACCCTTTTTTCCAACTTTTCATTTTTTCTGTTACAGTCCTGATTTTGCGGGAGTTGTTACGATGAGATGGAGGCAAATGTGGTGAAACCAAAGGAGTTTTTTTTCTAGAACATGCCTATATACAATAAAATCCTTCCATTTTTTCCCAGGTGTCATCATTGAAGAGAAACAAATGTCTTTGCAAACCCCTTTTTTGCAGAAATTCGACCCGTCTTTCATGGCGGACAGTTTAGGATTTTTGGGGATTTGTGGCTATTTTTGGCCGAGGCGGTTGAATCTGACTTTTGAAACTTATGGGGAGATCTATCCTATTTATTCATATGATTTTAATGTAAAAGGGGTTGATCATTAGACCCAGAAAGGTTGCTCTCTGTAATTTTTTAGATCCACCAGTAATACAAAGGAATTCATCCACGGGATTCTTGCGTCTGGACATTGGTGATGTTTTTCTTGCTATGTTATTGTTTTCTTACTCTGTTATCACCTTGTTTTCTAATTCCAACTGTTAAAAGTAAGTTAAAGAACATAATTTACCTCGGGTACTCTGTATCTAGCCTTTTATCAGTCTGCATGTTGTTCTTCTGATTTTGAGTTAAAGAAATTCTTGAATGCTTCTTTACTTAAATGAACCTCTCACCTGTTCTATCTTTCCATCACATTTTATCTTAATCGATCCAGTATCTTGGTTATCTCGCCCTGTGAAGAATCCCTTTAAAATTTGTTTAGCTGACCTTAATTTTTGACACAGACCCCATAGCCCAATGGTATTCTAAAGCAATCATAAAGCCAAACACCTCAAATAAAAACAAACCCTATTCTGCATAACTAGCCTAATATCCTATTTCAAACAAATCTAAATTTGACAGAGAGATCCCTCTCTGAGTCTCGGAGGGATAGATCCTTGAATCGAAGTGGTTTTGATGTTGCCTCTGTGACTGCCTCCACAGCCTTGGGAAAATTACAGAGTGATAACAAATAACACATGTAGATCATGAGGCATGGTTGATTGAATCTGGTGCATCCTTTCATATGACTCCCCACAGGGAGTGGTTCTGCGAATATGAAAATTATAATGGAGGTAATGTTTTCTTAGGTAATGATTCGACAACCAGAATAATAGGAAGAGGAAGGGTCAAGTTGAGACTCATAGATGGAAGGATTAGAACACTGCCTAGCATTCTACACATCCCAGGTATGGCCAGAAATTTGATTTCTATAAAAAAAATGGAAGATGCAGGGGTAAAAACATTTTTTAAAAGGGAACTTGTAGGATGGTTCGAGGAGAAATGGTGTTGATGAAGGGAGTTCGGTTTGGAACTCTGTATAAGATGCTAGGAAGCACTATTAGTGATGGGTGTAATAGCTCCATTGTTCATGATATTGGAGTTGAAGAAGAAAGAACTCCTACAGTCTCTGGAGAAAAGGTTATGTTGTGGAATCAAATACTGGGGCATATCAGAGAGAAGGGTCTTCAACTACTACATGGTAAAGGTATGGTTGAAGGTATGTCTAACTTCTCTCTGGATTTTGATTTCTGTGAACATTGTCTATATGGGAAGAAGAATCGAGTAAGATTCCCCTCGGGTGAAATGAGGGCAGAAGGAATTTTACAACTAGTTCATAGTGATGTTTTTGGACCTGTGTCGGACCCATCATTGGGAAAATTTGTGTACTATGTCTCATTTATAGATGAATTCTTGAGGAAAACTTGGATATATTTCCACATGAAGAAATCTAAAGTATTTGACAGGCTTGAAGAGTTTAAGGCTCTTGTTGAGAATCAAACAGAGAAAATAATTAAGGTGTTGAGAACAGATAATGGCGAAGAGTTCCGCGGGAATGAATTTGAAGAATTATGTAAGAAGTGCAATATAGAAAGGAAGAAGACTAATCCATATACACCTCAGCAGAATGGAGTTGCAGAAAGGATGAACATGACGTTGATGGAAAAAACAAGGTGCATGCTCAGTGGTGTCGGGTTAGGGAAAGAATTCTGGGAAGAGGTAGTGGGTACTGCATGTTATCTGGTCAACAAATCACCCTCATCAGTGTTGGGTGATAAGATTCCACAAGAGGTATGGACTGGTAAGGAACCTTCTCTCACACATATTAAGGTATTTGGCTGCGATGCATATGTTCATGTTCCAAAGGAAAACATGAGTAAGCTGGATAAGAAGGCTGAAAAATGTATCTTCATTGGATATAAAGATGGTCTCAAAGGTTATAAGCTTTGGAACCCAGAAACTAAGAAGGTAGTGTATAGTCGAGATGTGGTATTTAGAGAAATGAAGGATGTTGTTAAACAGGAAGTCCTACCAAGTAAGGAAGAACCATAGAAGATAGAGTTTGATTTAAAGGATGATGAAGCAGACTCTACAGAAGAACATGAATTAGAAGAAGAAGATCCTCATACTCCAGTATTGAGGAGATCGGACCGAGAAAGAAGGCTATCAGAAAGGTATAGTCCATCTGATTTTTGTACAAATTTTACTTTGTATATTACTGATGATGATCCTAGAGCTGTTAGGGAGGCAGTGGATTCATAGGATGGAAATCTTTGGAAAAGGGCCATGGAAGAAGAAATGGCATCTTTGGATAAGAATGAGGCTTGGGATATAGTGGAGTTGCCAACTAGAAGAAATCCCATTGGCAACAAATGGGTATTTAAAAAGAAGCTGAATGCAGAAGGAAAAGTGGAGAAATACAAAGCTCAGTTAGTAGCAAAGGGTTATTCCCAGGTTGAGGGAATTGATTTTGGTGAGATTTTTTCTCCCTCACATTTCCAAGTTAACCTCTATAAGATTTATATTATCTATTAACTGTTGCATTTGATTTTGAAGTAGAAAAGATGGATGTGAAGACAACATTCTACGTAGGGGATCTGGAAGAAGAAATCTTTATGAAGAACAATGTAAAAGATTATGTTATGAAAAGAAAGGAGCTGGTATGCAAGCTGAAAAAGTTGTTGTATGGTTTAAAACAATCACAAGGGATGTGGTATCAAAAATTTGATACTTATATGTTTAAGGACTTAAGCTACAAGAAGCAAAGAGGATCATTATGTATTCTAAATTATTGGTGATCATTTGATTTATTTGGTGTATATGTAAGACGACATGTTGCTAATAGGAAATATGAGGAGATTATTCAGGATGTGAAAAGTCAGTTGTCCTATAAATTCAACATGAAGAAGGATCTTGGTGCTTCATTTCTTTGGGCATGGAAATTAAAAGAGATCGAAAAAACTACAGTTAAATCGGAGGAGAAGATATGTCGAGACAATATTGTAGGTTTAATATGCAGGAATGTTAACTGGTCAAGGTTCCTATTCTGTTGGTGTAAAGTTATCCCCAGGATCAGTGTCCCAAGACACATGAAGAAGAAGAGGACATGTCTCATGTTCCATATCACGAGTCAGTTGGCGGTTGATGTAATGCAATGGTACATTACTAGGACATTACACATCTGATGGGAGATTTTTGAAGCCGGTATATGTCAAAACCTCCGGAGAAGAACATTGGACAACGAGTAAAAGGGTTTTCCAGAGTATTTGCGTGGAGCGCTAGCTATGGATTGCTCTGAAGGAAGACAGGATTGGACAAAGTGGTTGATATACATGGCTTTGTGGATGCGGTCTGGGTTGGAGATTTGGATGTAGGAGATCTGGCGGGTTTGTGTTTAACCTATTTGGAGGGAGCAATAAGTTGGATGAGCAAAGATAGGGCTGTAGTGGCACTTTCAACTATAGAATTTGAATACATGGCAGCCACTCATGCAATTCTCATAAGGAAGCAATATTATGGTTACAAATATTGTGTTAGGTATTATTGGAGTTGGTACAACAAAAGACATTGAGATTAGAGTGTGACATTCATAGTGCAATTTTTCACGAAGAAACCACCTTATCATTCAAAGACAAAACACATTGATGTTCAACATCTTTGTGAGACATGATTGAAGAAAGAAAGTATCATTGATGAAGGTGGACGCTTCACTTTGTGAGAGACATGATTGAAGAAAAGAAAGTATCATTGATGAAGGTGGACACTTTGAAGAATGTTGCAAACTCATTAACAAAATCTGTGAGCACTGAGAAGTTCTCTTGGTGTAGAGGATCCATGGGCATTGTTGCCCTGGATTTTTGACTATGTAACCCTGTAACCCCTTGTATGCAAAGAAAACAACAAGTGGGAGAATTTTGGGTATGTGTTATATTCTTTGCATGAGTAGTAGTGACACCTACCTCGGGAAACGTGTCATGTATTTAGGTGGTTTTTTCGGCACATGGTTTTTTCCGATGGTTTTCTATTTTCGGTTAAGGAATTAGGGTTTTGGACTAATCCAGGTCATTGGGTTAGGGTTTTGGATGCCACTGGCTCCTATATGTATATTGTATTGTAAACAATGTAACACAAGGAATGAATATAATATATGTTGGTTTTCCCGGTTTGGGTTTCCAGGGGAAAAATCTCTGTGTAATGTTTGTATTTTCCATTGTATATTTTCTGTTCTTTTCTGAATATCTGTTTACAGTAGACATTGTACAAGGCTAGAATTTACAAAAACCACCAATAAAAGACTAGGACTGAGAAAAATCCTCTCTCTCTTTCTTCTTGCAACTATAGCAACCTTCAAAATATGTGCATTAGAAGTGTGAGTGAGTGACTAACCAAATGAGGCACCATCCTCACTTATAAATACTAGTGAGGAGGTGCTAGGGTTATGTCTCTTCACTTAGTAGGGACGACTTCTTCCAAGAGTTGTTAAACCACTTTATAAACCCTAGGGGACGACTTTACAAGAACCACCATATAAATATGGTTTGACCAATCCAAAAAAGGGTATTTGGTCTTATACAAGACCTGACATGATCAATACACAAAAGGGGATTTGATCTATAATATAATAACTCAAATATAATTAGAATATTCTTCAAAGTTACAATATTTCAACAATCCCCCTTAACGAGAATGGTATTCTACTGAAATAACCCAATACAACATCATCAGGAGAGAGAGAGGGAAACAACATTAACAACATCTAGAAAAATGACTGGCATATCTACAAATCATCATAAGTTTTTTTGATCATCAATATCATCATCGTTCACAGCATGGAGCTAGAGTAGCATCATCATCATCATTCACAAGATGGAGTTGGATTAGCATCATCATCATCCTTCACATCATGGATATGGAGCATCATCATCAACAACAACAACAACATGAAGCTGAAAGATCAAAATCAATAGCATGAATCTTAGTACAATAATATCACCAACATGAGGCTGGTACAACATCATCAACAACACGAGGATGGAACAACATCATCAACAACACAAGGTTGAGACAACAACATCATCAAAACAAGGCTGAGAAAACAACATCATCAACATGAGGTTAAGACAACAACATCATCAGTACGAGGCTGAGAAAACAACATCATTAACACGAGGTTGAGACAACAACATCATAAACACGAGGCAGATACATGAACATCATCAATACGAGGCTGAGAAAACAACATCATCAACACAAGGTTGAGACAAAAACATCATCATCATTTAGAAAAAGAATGAGGCAGGTGAAACAACAACATTTTGTGTTACTCTAATAGATCGTCCTTACCGGACCTTCCATATCTGCCTAGGGATCATAAGATTCCCTAGGATATAAAAATCCTAACGAAGATACCACGTGGTACTCTAACAGGCCGTACTTACTAGACCTTCAAGATCTGTCCAAGAAACAAAAGATTCCCTAGGATATAAAATCCTAATGGAGCTACCACTACTGACGATAGTTAGCATATACATGCACAGGTACTCTGACAGACCATACTTACTGGACCTTCAGGATTTGTCCAAGGATGATCAATCCCCTATGATATAAAATCCTAACAAAGGTACTCGATGTTGGTCAGGATACCATAGTATCATCAATATCACTCCCCCTTTTGATGGAGGTCCTTTCGGACAACACCAAGCTTGTCTCATAATTACTCAAACTTTACACGAGACAGAGGCTTCGTCAACACATCTGCAAACTGCTCATCTGTGGCAACATATTGGAGATTTACAGATCTCCTTTGCAGCATATCACAAATGTAGTGATACCAGATCTCTAGGTGATTCGATTTATCGTGGAACACTGGGTTCTTCGTCATCTTGATGCAACTATGGTTATCACATAGAATCACGATGGCTTCCATATCTATATCGAATAGACCTGTCAACAACTTTTGAATCCATATGGATTTACAACTGGCGGAACATGCTGCAATGTATTCCTCTTTTGTCTTACTGAGAGAAATACTAGATTGCTTCCTGCTCTGCCATGAAGTCATGGTTGACCCTAGATTGAAACAACACCCTGAAGTGTTATTTCTACCAGAAACACTTCTAGCCCAATCTGAATCAGTATAACCATACATTCTGAAGTCGTGATCTCTAGTATAACAAATACCATAATCCAACGTACCCTTAAGGTATCTCATCACATGCTTTTCATCTACAAGGTGAATGTATCTGGGCTCTACTAGATACTAACTCAAGGTGTTCAAAACAAAGCATATATCTGACTTGGTATTCGTTAGATACATCAATGAACCAATAATGTTTCTATATAGAGTAGCATCAACCAACTCTGATGAAGTATCAACCAGGAGATTCAACTTTGTTTCCATGGGTGTATTCATGGATTTACATTCCAACATGTCAAATCTCTTTCGTATTTCAACTGCATACTTCTTTTGGTTAAGGAAGATCTTATCTGGGCTCTGCCAAACTTCAATACCTAAGAAATAATGCATCAGGCCTAGGTATTTCATCTCGAACTTTGCAACGAGCTTCTACTTGCAATCTATGATGGACTTTTCTTCTCCAGTTAGAAATAATTCATCCACATATAGTAGTAATATAATTGGCTCATCATGCATAACCTTGAAGTAAAGGTCAATATCAACTTTACTCTTGGTAAAGCCCAAGCTCATCAGGAAACTATCAATTCTGCTATACTAAGATCTAGGAGCTTGCTTCAACCCATACAAATCTTTCTTCAACCTGTAGACATGAGTCTTTCTATCTTCAACTTCAAACCAAATTTTCACATCACATTGTACCAACCTAGTACACTTGCTCAAATACAACTTAATTTGCACAATCATGTGCTAGCTCTATGTGGTTTCTACAAAGCACTATCTATCTCACTATCTGAGAGTATGTCTTCTACTCTCTCTACAACAGTTCCTTGTGGAACCCAAACTCTGCACCTACAACTACCATTTTTGAAGCTGCGACTGACTTGCTCTATTATCATTGTAGCCGTTGAACCCTTAGAGTAGCTCCTCTATTCTATCACGACAACAAATTCATTTGAGATTGGATCAATAACTGATACTGAAGGTATCTTTTCCTCTTTCATGGAGGTAACTCAATCTCAAAAATCAAGGAATGCTCCCCATGAATCTCATACTGTATCAGAATCATGGTTGTTCTGGTTGTCTTCACGAATTCTGGAAATATTTCTTCGATTACTAAAGTGTCTCGTCATAGTCTTCTCCCTCTTGCCGGGAGAATCATCTGGACACAAATTAGGATTTGTACATCTCTTTACTGTTATCTGCAACATGCTTGATCTATTATATCAAATGTGGAAATCACCACTGACTTCCTTTCTAGTCTCAAGGAAAATATTGTATCCCAATCCTTTTGACTGGATTCCTTCTCTGTCACTAAAACAAGGAAATATTCTCAAGATATTTCATGTCTCCTAGAGGTCTCTGAAGTTATGACCTAGTCTTCTCAAATCATGGAATTTGTCTTCCAGTCCTGGAAGATGTCTTCTTTTCCCATCTGATCCTCTTTGAGATCAGGCTCACTCCGAGTCTTGAATTCTTATGAGTCTACAAAGACTTCATATTCTCTATAGGATATACTTGGTGTTGTATACCAAGTCTTAGTATGAAAATATAAGTCAGACTTCAAACGAATTCTACTTCATGTCAAGGTGGCTTCATTATCCATTGATCAAGTATATTGTGAGTTCTATTCTAATGTTCAATCATATTTGGAACCTTCTGCTCCTTACAATAAATCTCCATGTGAGATACTCTGTATCTCAAAAATTAGCTTCTTCTTCATCTTCTTTGGATATTCTGCTCCATGCCTCATCTAATATGTTGCCTCTTGCAACTGTCACTATAACTTCCTCGGGGTTATCACTTGTGACCTGGAACAAGGGTCAAAATTAAGAAATACAATACAAAATGAGAGCAACACTCTTCTAGTGTTGTCATCAATCATTCCTCCATGGTAACTTGGAACCAAAAAAAGAAGTTTCTCCTAGAGGAGATGTTAGTTGTATCTGGTAAGTGATTACAATAAGCATTCATTTCAATAATGCTCATATGCTACCAAGTATAAAACCTTTTAAAGATTGATTATCTCTACTATAATGTTTACTTGTAATGAGGTAGTTATCAAACTTGCCATGTGCAAGTTTGAATCTTATAAACTTAATTAATCAAACCTGGAACCTAGAGTCTTGTCCTCAAGAATGAATGTTGTTTCTTTTCTTCCTAGACTCCTTCACTCAAGATGAAAAGTATTCTCTTCAAACTGTCCTCTGTAATGAGATAATATGCTTTCTTGATAGAAATCTAAGTTAGATAATAAACTCTATAATATCATCTTTAATCAATTTAATACCTTGAATTTAATTTTGACCAATGGTTAGTATGATGGTCATAACTTCAACATACAACCTAATTTTTCATAATTTCATAACAAATAGATGCATATCAAAATAATAAAACCTAGGGTGCATTATTCCTCTAAATGTGTTGGATTTGAGATCCTTCTGGATCTATGACAAAATATCCCTTCTCCTTTAAATACCCTTTAAAACTAATAGTTTAAACATATGTAAGTACATACCTATGATAATATTAGCAGGTAGTGGCACCATCCGACAATAGTGGCAATAACTAACAAACCTTTAAAACTTAAAAAATATTGCAACTGCAACTGCAACTGGTACTTCAACTGAAACGACAACTTAGGGTTTTATGAGGAAACCCTATTTTTTCAAACTTCAAATTTTTTAATTCTGATCCAGGGCCTAGATGTGCTTGGCTGAGGCGAGTTTGCTAGAGTTGTTTGTTTTCAAAAATTTCATTTTTTACCATTTGAAACTTGACCTGCGCAAATCTCGATTGGTACTTCTGGTACTGGTTTTGGTTTCCTGGTTTTCTGGTTTTTTGGTACCAATCAAAACTAGGGTTTTAATTTTCGAAGGCTCTGGCCACTGAAAAGGTGCGCTCAAGCTTCCAAGTGATGCACTAGGCTAGGGTTCACTTCCCTGGGTGGTTTTTAGTCATAAATGCCTTTCCAATAAAAGCCCTAATTTTATTGTATGACAACAACGACGTTTTTGGATACTGAGTGAAAGGTGCTCTATTCATTCAAGCTCTGATACCATGTTAAATTTAGAGTTTTTATTAGGTTCTTTTCAATTTACTAGAGAATAACAACATAAGTAGGATCACTGAGAGAAACACAATCACAAGGTACACAACATTTTATCCTGGGAAACCCTCATGGGGGAGAAAACCCAACAAAAACTTCCTCAATAATAGATTTCCAATACAATGCCAAGACTACAGACCAAAACCACCAAGAAAATACTAGGACTGAGCATGCGCCTCTCTCTCCTTCTTCTTGCATCTGCAACTACCTTCAAAATATGTGCACTAGAAGTGTGAGTGAGTGAGTGACCAAATGAGGCGCCGTCATCACTTATAAATACTAGTGAGGAGGTGCTAGCGTTACATGTATTCACTTAGTAGGGACGAATTCTTCCAAGAGTGGTTAAAACCACTTTATAAACCCTAGGGGATGACTTTACAAACACCACCATATAAATATGTTTTGACCAATCCAAAAAAGGGGATTTGATGTATAAGATAATAACTCAAATATAATTAGAATATTCTTCGAAGTTACAATATTTCAACACCAAATAAGGGTGTCTATGGGACCACTATGTATTTTTTGTTCTTTTTTGCTCCTATGGAGTTATACTCCGATCTAAAGAATACTACAGTGACAAAATGTCGAAATTTTAACAGTTAGAATTGTGTAGGAATTTTGCAGCCTAGATGCAGTAAGAAGGTTTGCACAAACTGTATATGCAATGTTTCTAGTCTATTTCTTTTTTGTTTTTTGTCGACAGTAAGGGTTATGTTTTTTAGGGCTCCTATGGACAAGGGTTTTCCATGTGCTATAGATTTTTGATATACTGGCAGGGTTCAACAGTAGTACTCAACCCAATATCTTATGGCTCTAACTAAGGAGGCTCGTCCATACCCTTAGTCATACTAACTGATTACCTAGGTACATGAGAGTAGTCTTCTTTAGTGTTATTCTCATTGCCACTATAGCAGTCAGACAACCAATTGGTTGATCTACATCTTGTTTTAGGATACCTATGGGACTCCCTATATACCTATGGGTATGTGGGAGTGAATGGTTGTGTACAAGTGTTGTCTAATATGGTACTACTTGAAGGGGTACCAACAAGGGCTACAAAGGTTTCCAACTAGGTGAAACAATGTGTCTTAAGTAGCCACATGAAATTATTTGTATAAATTCTTGCGTGTATTCTTCCCCAAACACAATTTTACCCATCAAACAATAGATCATTGTGCATTACACGTCTCTAGCCTGAAAAAAAAATGTTTAAAATTTTATAGAGGAAAGTGCTTTGATACCGTTTGTAAGGTACCAGGAGATAATTTGTAGGGAAAAAAAATGTTTTCTATCACAATAGTTAGAAAAAAAAGATAGAGCACAATGACACAATTGATCCAAAATATGATACCTTTATTATCTTGTAAGCCAAATTCACTTGCCTAGATTCAAGGGGGCAACCTCTAGCAGAGTAGATCTCAAGTACAAAATGATTCTTAAGAAAAAAAATTCCCATGCTTTCTACTCCTATTTATATTGTTTGTATCTTCTATAGAACATTCTATAGGAAGATATTTCTAGAAGCGAAACCCTCTAGTAATTATTCTTACATTAGATGTGTTACACTATTACATAGGCCTTATTGACTAATGTTGTCCTTTATTAAATAGAAAAACACATTATTCTATCTACTTACGAGTTAGGGAGGTTAGGACCCTAATAAAATCATTAATCAGAATTGTTTGGAGAATCCATAGTATTAATAATTGTTTGTTAACGTTTCGTATCCATATCATTAATCATTAATCATTAACCCAATAACCATTGACCTACTAACTTAGCAACAATTAACATTTCACTGTCCATATTTACGTAGGAGAAATTTATAACTAGTATAGGAACACTACATGCAAAACAACTATGTTGATTATAAAAACAACTAACGTGTGAATTGGTTAATCCACTTATAAACTAACCCAAAAACCATCTAACCCGCTAACTTGATAATTATCTAACTCGTTAACACACTAACAACTAAGTGTCAACTAACTCATTAACCACTAACATGTAACCCATTGATCACTATCCATTTAACCACTAACCCACTAACACATTAATCATTAACCGACAACCATTCGACCCTCTACTTGAAAACCCACTGACCTACAAAAACATTATTAACCCCTAATCACTAACTAACTTACCTACTAATTGATTAAAATTTATCCTATTAACACACTACCCACTAACTTATTGACCACATAATCATTTAAATGCCAACTCACTAACCCAATAACTAACTAACTCATAGGTAACACATAAAACATGAACTCTATAATGCACTAATCCCAAACCACTAACTTATTAACCATCTAATGCACTAACATACTAACCACTAACCGTCTAATCACAAACTCGTAACCCACTAGCCTATTATAATGCACTAACCATTAACCATTAACCACTAACTCAATAATCAACTAACCTTCTAACCCACTAAATCATTAACCCTCTAACCATTCACCTATTAACCCACTAATCGACTAACATTTAGACAATATCACAATTAACCCAACGTGTTTACAATTTAATTTGTTGCATCTATGCACTATCAAGGTTGTTAAGACTTTCATATAGTCTCAAAACTATGTTTTTTTATAGGATCGTGTTGATCAATGTTTGAACTTGAGTCATTCTTAGAAAATGTGCTCTGAACTTGAGTCATTCTTAGAACATGTGCTCAAACTTACAACTAAACCACGGACTAATGAACAAGAGAAAGAGAAACAATAAAAGAAGAAAATAAGGCATAAGAAATTCTGAATGGGGATTGAAGGTCCTAAGTATATTTGTAGGTATTCCCGCATAATGACAAATTGACTACTAAAATCTCTCAAAAGATACTAACGAGAAAACAATTTTATAGATATTATCACATAATGACAAATTGAATAATGGATTCACTAAAACTACAAAGAGCAAAATCACACAAACAAAAGACAATGTTAAATCCTCTTAGATAACATGCAGCCACAATTAACTCTCAAGTTAGTGAAAACACTTGAATCCAAAGTGTGTTTTTCATCTTTGAAAAAGAAAGTCCACCAAACTTAATTTTGTTATTACAATTATTATTAAAACATTCTTTAATTTTATTCTTATTCCATGTTATTAATATACGAATCCTTTTTATCCCAATTGTCCACTCTCTAACCATGTTTTTAAGCTGTATAGAATTGTTATTTCATAATTATATAAAGGGTATATTGACCATCTTTATTTGGGCTTCTAAGAAGACTAGAAAATAAAATTATATGACACATGGATTATGCTACAAATATTATGTTGAAGACAATGTTAAGTATTTATTCCAAACTATGCGATCAATAATTACAATTTATTCAGATGTGTGGTTATGATTTAGTGTATTATACTCTAAATGGATTGGTAAAGTGTAATTTGTTTCTTAATTTGAAATTTAAAAGGTCAATTTATCAAGTCATAGATGTGTGGTTATGATTTAGTGTATTATACTCTAAATGGATTGGTAAAGTGTAATTTGTTTCTTAATTTGAAATTTAAAAGGTCAATTTATCAAGTCATATAGTTATACTTATGGAAAAAGTAAAAAATCTATGTCACATGTCATCCTCTTTGTGAGTATTTATTCCAAACTACAAATATTATGTTGAAGACAATGTTAAGTATTTATTCCAAACAATGCGATCAATAATTACAATTTATTCAGATGTGTGGTTATGATTTAGTGTATTATACTCTAAATGGATTGGTAAAGTGTAATTTGTTTCTTAATTTGAAATTTAAAAGGTCAATTTATCAAGTCATAGATGTGTGGTTATGATTTAGTGTATTATACTCTAAATGGATTGGTAAAGTGTAATTTGTTTCTTAATTTGAAATTTAAAAGGTCAATTTATCAAGTCATATAGTTATACTTATGGAAAAAGTAAAAAACCTATGTCACATGTCATCCTCTTTGTGAGTAATATTATATGCATAAATATGGGCATGATATAGGGAACTCCACAATAATTTTGACCTTTTTGTTTATAATATTATATGCCTCTGCTATTTAAAAAAATAAAGTGATGATTCTCTACTAAATAAAGTAGATAAGTATCATCATTAGAAAAGTAAAAAATAAACTTTAGCTTTTTAAAAGTAAAAAATAAACTTTAGCTTTTTAAAAGTGAAAATAGGGAAAGAATATGAAAACTAAACATCCATTCACAATAAACAATACTTCTGTTGTTTTCTGACTGCGATCTCCACGTATTCTGTCAAACGCAAATGTTCACGAATATTTCCTATAACTTCCATTCAAACAGGCATTCACTGCCTTTTCTGAAATATGTTCCAAACGAAGCACGCAAGCTAGCTTTAATCAATAGAATTGGCTCACCAGCCTCAACTATTCCTACTACTGTACTTTTGTTATATCATCCTTTGTACTGAGGATGTAAGCATGACATCAATCCAATCCGCAACACGAGACAATATATAGATAGAAATTTAAAATGATTTTGTCACCAAACGTGCAGGTGGGATTATATCGCCATTTATCAAAACCATGACATCGTTATTGAAGGTGTAGGTGGGATGAGGTCATCACAAGAAATTGAAAAGAAATGTTTACATCATTTGGAGATTCTTTGTTTTTTTGGATTCGGTTGGTATTGGCTTGGATTTTTGGGCCTTTGCATCAGCAGCTTTGAAAAGATTGAATTGAGGAGAAATGTTTACATTGTTTGGAGATTTTTCTTTGTTTGTTTGTTTGGATTTGGTTGGTTTTGGCTTGGATTTTTGGGCCTTTGCATCATTGAACTGAGGAGCGTGGCATGATGGTTTGTTGGAGAGAGTTCACAGGCTCGAATTTTAAGTTTATTTTATTTGTCAAGTGAAATTTTGATGACGGTCATTTGTTTTTCATCTCTATCATTTTAAGTTTTATCCCAAATTCATGAGTGTCAAATTATCTTGTGTTATTATATGTAAATATCATTTTACTTTTTATTCCAAATTCATGAGTGTCAAATTGTCTTGTGTTGTTATATGTAAATTTGAGTAGTTCAGTGAAGTGAATGGATATTCAATTAACTATTAACACTTTATGTGAACTAGGAGTATGGACTAATTAAATTTCAAGGATTGAGAGTCTGAAACTAATTAAATTTTGTTTATTGTTATATTTAATTCTCCAACAACCTTTGCCCAACCCCTCTTCACTGTGAGGCCTAGATAAGTGACACACTATAGTAAACTAAACACCTAGAATAGAATTTATGATGAATACACTATGAAGTGAAATGTCAAACTGACTAGTTAGGATTTTTTATATCGATAAGTTTTGACGTGTGGATTTTGTATCCACCTGTCAAATACGTTTAAAAACCAAAAAAACGTCGTGGGGACATCAAATTCCCAACCTTTCCACTAGTGTCCAACAAGTGTGATGAATACACTATGAAGTGAAATGTCAAACTGACTAGTTAGAATTTTTTATATCGATAAGTTTTGACGTGTAAATTTTGTATCCACTGTCAAATACATCTAAAAACCCAAAAAACCTCCTAAAAACATCAAATCCTGACCTTCCCACTAGTGCCCAACAAGTGTAGAGATCACATCACATGATATATTGATATACTTATATTAACTAATCATGTCCATACTGATAATCCAAATCTGAATCTGATATGCAGTTGGGGAATAATTCTGGTGCAATTTAATAAAAGCTATTATTCATTTGTGTTTCTCAGTCAAGGAAACGTGTGAAGCACAACTAGGAATAGATGAAACCTCCTCCATCCAGCTTAAACACAGTAGTTGTTCGAAATCTGATGAACAATCAGCAGTTTCTGCTAATTCGTACATCTGTATAAATATCTATGATTCTTCATGAGTACAATGCCAATCCTATTTTGGATTAAATTGTCTAGCTAACAGTGAAAATATTATTACACGCACACAATTT
This sequence comes from Picea sitchensis, assembly GCA_010110895.2. Taxonomy (NCBI): domain Eukaryota; kingdom Viridiplantae; phylum Streptophyta; class Pinopsida; order Pinales; family Pinaceae; genus Picea; species Picea sitchensis. Next base: position 54,555 of record SNQJ01S0011467.1, on the reverse strand, counting down.
GAAAGATCTTGGAATTCCTAGAAATTCACACCATAATGATCATATTGATAATGATTCTGACCCCACTTCGTTAGTAAGAGGGATCCATGAAAACCCACTAAAATACTCACCATTTTTCCTATCATTTGTTTTCGTTTATGTTGTTTTAAGACCATGGATAGATACCCAGAAATTTTATGTATATTTAATTGAACTAAAATTTCAATTTAATTTTAAATGGTCAATTGGAATTAAAAATTTACTTTGCCAACGAGAACATAGAAGTTGTTATTGTTAGTTTTTTATTTCATGATCAACCACTATTACGAATCTTCCAATGCCTTGTGTTCGAAGAAAGATTCGTGGATATTGCTGCTTCTTGAAATGAGTAGAGTTTTTATTTGTGTAAGAAAATGTAGATAGTATAACTCAATCTTTGTCCAGTATATTCCAATGAAAATATTCTTTGGTAAGGTATATTCCAATGAAAATTATATTGCCAACAAATGGAGTTATACCTCTAATACATAGATTCTAAGAATGGTCTAATCTTGATTTAGTTACCAATTCTCTACCCTGTTATCAACACTTAATTGTTGCAAATTCTTACATGTGTGTGAAAGGTCATCTTAGGAATGTCTACCTCCTTCATTTAGATTTGGTGATACTCTAAGTAAAGGTCGAGTTTACTAAGAACTTGACACCATGAAGCTCATCCAAGAAATCATCAATAACTAGGATGGGAAATTTGTTTTTGATGGTCAACTTATTTAGAGCATGGAAGAAACGATACAAGTACAAATTACATTTTTTCTTCAATACCATGATTATTAGAAAGAGTAAGATCCAATACTAGAACTAACTAAAGACATCCTCCAACAATTCCCAAATAATCTTTTCAATTTCATTATTTTGTGCAAAAGGGTGCCTATAAGGGTGGTTGACTACCTAGAATTAGTAGAATACCATGGTTATGCTTACAACGTCAAGGTGATAAGACACAACATGATGGGTGTACATAACTTGGATGGCATTAAATTGGGAAATAATGTCATAGTGACCTTTCTTCAATAGATTTTCCATACATTCAGAGCTAATGATTTATGAGGAGTGGGAGTTGAGCCACTTAATAGCATGTTTATGGCCATCCTTAGTGAAGCTCATGTATAACTCCTTGAAATCCATGGTAAACTAAACCCAATTTTCATAAGCATTCTACTTTGAAAACTACATCACAATCACCCATTTCAATAGTAAACATGTGGGACTTGAGTGTTTGGTCCCTGATTTGAAGTTTCGCAATATCACACTTGCCACCACATTTCATCATACTTATATTATCTATCATAATTTGAAAATTCTGCACCATATAGACATAAAAATGGATTTCTTTTGCAACTCGTCGATGAATAAAATTGTGGGTGCTACCATTATGAATTAAAAGAATCGTGTTTCAGTGTTTGATGTAGCCAATCAACTTTAGAGTCTTGGGAGATAAAATTACTGATAAAGCATAGAGGCATATTTGGGGTACCTCACAAGGAGGACCCAAGATGATTTATTCTTAAGGAGGACGTGTAGTTTTTGCTAAATCCAACTCAGTAGTGGTTTCCTTGGAAAAACCCTTAGGCTAGTTAAATCGAGCTACATCAATTTGAAATAATTTACATTCCTTACATTTATACCCTTTTTAAGTACTTCTCATCACAATTATAACAAATTTTGAGGCATTAGCATTCAACTACTTCTTCCTAGGTCAACTTCTGGATCATCAAGGGCTAAGAGGGGAATGAGTGGTTTTACAATCCAAAGGGAAGTGTAGATGAGGAATAAAAGGGGGTCTTTCAGTATGTGAATAGACTACCACTTATTCTTCTCTAACTCTCATAGAGGCCTCCAACTAAGTAGAGGGGTGAATCATCAAGACCTATGCTCTAATGTCCTTCTTTAGACCACTAATACAACATTATTTGAAAAATAAATCAATCATTCCCTCTACGTAGATTTCCAATTGCTCAAAGGCTGCTATAAAATATTCAATTGTGTCTATTTGGTGAAACTTAGTCAACCATCCCAAATAATGAGTATCTATCTCAAAGTGAGCATAAATGGCATTCACAAACTAGATCTAGGAAATGTATCCCCCATAGGAATTCTTATACAATTTCCATCATTTCCACACTCCCTATCCAAGCATATCAGACCCATTCAAAAAAAAATTAGGTCATCAAAAATACATTGGAGAGAGTAATAGTGTTTCTTCTGAGTGACCCAACCTATTAGGTCTAAACCATCAAACTTGTTTAGATCTACTTTAGGAAATTTGTGCCACATATTGTGTTGATTATCTTTAAAATGTGTATGTTGGTGGTACCCTTCCCCATTGGAGTAGTCACATCCTTCCATATTCACCAACAGATCCACCTGAGGTTATTTTTCTTTGAAAATTGTAGAGAGCTAGGTTTATATGTCGTGAAACTCAAAGTCAAGCCTAGATTTGAGGTTGGAAACATTGGTGTCTAGGTTGTTGATCTTTTCAACATTTGTGGCCGTATGAGTGAATGTGTTTTCTATATGGATAATCCTACTATCCATGGTGGTGTTCCTATTGGATGCCATAGGTTGTAGGGTCCATCAAAAGGGCTATCTTAAAAATAAACCAATGTGATCTACTCCATGCAAGGAGGTTGTTGAGATAAGTTACCATAACATTATGGTTGTGCCCCAAACTCAATTTGTTTAACTCTTGTAGGAGTATTATTCTTATCTAAGTATCATTTAACTAATTAAATTCACAAATTCTTTATATTCAAGAAAAAAGGTTTTTTGAGTTGTCCATTCTATAGAAGTTAGGGTTTGCAAAGTCCTAATGGAAAATGAGTGTTATCACTATATCTCTTTAATATACCTAATGGTTTCCACCCATAGTACTTAGCCAAATATTTCATGATGCTAAAACTGAGGAAAGATCATACCTTTATACATACTACCTGATTCCCTAGTATGTGAGAGTGATCATCCCCAGTGTTATTATCAGTTTATTATAGCAATAGGGAAGCTAAGAGATGTGTCTACGTTAGTGGGGCTCTGTGGAAACCTGTTGATGCTTGAATTCGTCAGAACCAAAATGACAACCTCGTGAGGACATTAGTCCCCCTTCATTTTTAGAGAGGTGGTTCTCCTCTTTGGCTAAAATATATATCTTTGAATATCTTGGATTAGGGAGAGTGCTAGGTGGAAAACCCCAAGTCTTTATTGCTTGGATTTATATGAAAATGGTTCTTAAATAATCCAATATGATCTTTATGTGCAACAAAAGTCTTTTTACAATAAGAAATGATTGAAGGAGGACTTCAACATCATAATTAAATTGTGATCAACATCACACAAAATCTTCTTAATAGTATATAAACACATCCATATCTTCTTCATGAGAAAAAAGAGAGAATGATTTGATCATCTCAAATAATTTTAATAGAGTACTACAATTAAGATCAAAAGATAATTTGATAGATCAACCTCAAATATCTTATACTTTAAACTCAAAGTTACAATATACAGTGAAGATCAACCCCGGAGCAGTTCTTTGTGGAGTTTTATTCATGCAAGATGTTATTCATTACAAAATCTTTGAAAACCATGTATGTGGCTGCAAATACTCCATGATCATATAAGAAAATATCTTTGAATAATATAATAAAAACACTCAACAACTCAACCTTGTGCCCAACTTTGAGATTCAAGCATAAAGCTATGAGAAGTGGTGTAGAAGAATAGAAAGAATGGAGAAGATGGAGATTTATTTCTTTTGATCAGAAGCTTGATTGTGTATCCATGGATGTACCTTCTTCTTCCTCTGATATTCTTCCCCACCCCTCTCACAATACTGATTCTTGGACCTTTTGATGAAGCCTCTCTTCTCTTTTCAAGAAGAGAGTTTCTAACTAATTGAGTAGTTAGGGTTTCTCCCTTTCTTGAAATTCACGTACAAGTTTATTCTTGAAACATTTCCTTTAATTAATGCCTCATTAATTCCTCATTAATGAATTCACATCATTAATACTAGTATATTGAAAGTGGGTCCCTCTCCTTTTTTTAATAAAAGTTTTAATTAAACTTTTATTTTTTGAAATTAATTAATTTCCCTTTAAAAGAGGATGATTGTGTTGAGTTGTCACGCAGGACCATTAAAAAGTGCATCTGACTGATATTTTAATTTCTGAGAAAAATGTATCAACTTTCAGCACTAGAAACCCTTCCACATCGAAATACCTTTCCAACGGTATAAATTTTTCTACAAACGGAGGTTGGGAGCTTAATATATAGCCTTTGCAAGATTGTGAATCAACCATCGTCGATCGAGTTTGCTTGGTAAATGTGGACCCTTGATTTAATTTCGACCTCCTTTGTTCAATTTCGACTTTTCTTCATTATTCTTATCCCACATGTATGTGAATAAATGAGTCTTAGTGGTATATAATGTCAAGTGTAACATACACTTTACAAGAAATAAAGATGAGAGGAGACGATGGAGCTTGGAGGATTTGACCCTTGGAAAATTGTTGAATATAATAATAATTTTGCATGCCCAGTCAACCACCAATATGCCTGTTGGGCCATGAATATGACCTCTATTTTTCATATCTTTGACTTGTTTTTCATCTGTTCTGCACCAGTTACCAACATCTTATATCTCCTTTTGACAAACATCTATCTATTTTGCTACATTTCTAGCCTATATCCCTTTTCCCTGCCTAACCATGTTTCTAAGGTAAAAAGATCATCTTTTGATACATTTTGCAAATGTTTTAATCTTTTGAATGTTAATTAAAAGAATGCATACTATGATTAATGGACTAATGCAATATTGGGATGCAACTCTTTTGACTACTCTATTGCAAATTATCACATGTTGACGCAGCCTCCTTTTTACTCGTGAAGCTTCGTAAGGTTTGATGCCACTTTAGCATACAAGATGGACTCCTATTCAAAGAAGAACGCATGCAGAGATGCATTAACTGGAAGTTGTTATTAGAGGCAAATTTCATGGCACTTTGTGTCATAAGATCGCCCATTCAAGTTTATTATGTAATTAATATTCTACGCAATGCATGGCTTTTCCATTTTTAGCATTGGTAGTTAGCTTAGATGGAGGATCGCGGATCCAAAAACAAGGATTAAAAACATTATAAAACGATGGGTTTGCCCTGGTATGAGGGGGCTATTGATTTTGATAAACTCAACTGAGACTTTTGCTGAATATAATGATATCTGGATTAGTCGTTTCTGAATTGATGTCTGGTTAAAGTTGAACACATGGATTAGTCGTTTCTGCAATAGTTGTTGAATGGATATGGTAGCGTAGATCGTTCTTTTCTAAAACGTTAACATGGATCTCTGTCTCTATGGGAGTGCCCACCACCAGAGGCATATGATCTCTCCATTTTGTAGTAGATATATATAGTAGATGTTGATTGTCTTTTCTGTAGAAATAATCACTGTAGAAATCATTTCATGTTTTTATAATTTAAATATGCAACTATTAGATTGAATTCTGTTATAATTTAGATCACATGGCATTGTAATTCTATAGAGTAATCTCTGTGCACAGAGAGTAGGATAGTTGGCAGATATATTTGAATAACCATGTTTTGTAGAATGCTTTGTAGATTGAATCATCAATTTGCCAAAGTCGTAGATCGAACTATAGGTTAGAGATAGTGAATGGTAGAATTAAATAGGTTTTAAATGAATTCATAAGGCTTGGATTGTTTGAATTCCTATTAATATAGATAGATTCACGTGTGGTAGTTGAATTTCAATGAATTTAGTTCGTAGTCTGGAAGTTTAAAACCGGAACATAGAAGGAAGTCTGATTAGTTTTTATATCATTTACTTTTACATAGGTCGGTTGAAGGAAATTGTAGAGTTAGTGACTTAGATTGAATTTATAGTTAGTGGATAATTAGTGAATTTGATTTAAGAGTTCGTTGTGATTTTGTAGATTAAGAAATGACATCAGGATAACATAGATTGAATTTATCCTTACGGTACAATCTCATAGGATTTCCCTTTCGTAGGAAATAGATTTACACTTAAAAATATAATAGATTTGTTGTTAGTGTTCCGTACCCATTTCGCACTAGTTACTATGTTTTGTATTTGTTCAGCACTGTTATTATTATTTTAGTTAATTAGAAGTTAATCAGGTTTAATATTTCCTTTTTGAACAGTGAATTTTAAATGTTTATTTTTAGATCTAGATTCATAGAGTATTTTTCCACTAGCACCCACAACACTGTAGATGAATAAGGAAGAGAAGAGAATTTGGTGATCAATATTAAAACATTTGTTTCTGCATTTCTGATAGATGAATTGTGAATTAATAGATTATAGAATAGGATATGAGTTCTGATTAAAACTTAAAATAGAATTTAGATGATTTCAAGGAAATCTTAGAGTTATGTTTGGTATTTAAATTACATTTCTCTAGTTTGGCATAGATTAAATGGTTTGCTTAGCATTAGTTGTAGACAGTGGATGGTTAAAATAGAATAGATGAAATTGATGGTTAAATATCCTTTCCTGCACTTTGAAAGTAGAGGGTTTTATAGATAGAGTAATTTGGCTTCTTTTGAATAGTTTTTAGAAAATTCTTACCCGCACATATAGTGTAGAAGCTCTAAGATTACCAACCCTGGTCTGATAATTTAATGTTTTTAGGTCATTAGAAAAGTGATATAATTTACCTGACATTTTTGGTGTCATTCTCGGGGAGATGTTTAAAAGGTAAGTTAGATAGTTAGCTTTATTATTTTTGATATGTTTGGTTTGGTGTGGTGTTTTCTAGAAGGTTGATAGAGGAGGAGTTGCAAGATGGGAGGTACGAACCTACGCAGCTGTTATCACATGATTGAGGCAGGTACAAAATGGAAGCATCTTTATTTTTCGCAACAGGTAAGAAGGTAGGATTGTTTATTTTGCGAAAACATTTTATAATACTGCCATATTGTCTTGCTTTAATCTAATAAATTTTGAGCTTGTTTGCTTCCTTTGTTGCTCATTAAAGTATGAGAGGAGCATCTATCGGGTATAGGCTTATTCCTTTTCTAGACCCGGTAGATTATTATGGGAATGAAACCCCCTGGAGTCTTCTTTTAGCTATTTTTCAGACTCTCAAAATGTGAAAAAGCAACGAGTGATAACTAACTTGGGCTCGTAAAATCCACAAGTAAGTGATTATTGTTCCACCAAATCATTTTCTGCAAATTTTTATATTTTCACTCGAGTTGGATGATGTGGGATACATTAAGGTCCACCTTCCAACAAGTCTCACTCCATCGACATCAACACCTTATCTGGAGATGAGGCTAGAGACTATTTAGTACCCTGGAATATGCATGCCTTAATGGTAGATCTCCTTGCTAACAACCATGGGAATACATTAATGTCTCTTGGTTGATAGATCTTACAAGTGACTTGACATCGGAATATTTATTCGTACCTGTTAAGATGTACTACAGGTACCTTGAGGCCCATTGACATCAATGGTGGGTCCTCTCGCATTGCATGGTTGGTAATCCAATGACTTCTTTTTTTATTCGACTTCAAAACATTTATTCACACAATAAAGATTTGTACCATGGGTAAAAGCTTTGAAGTTGTTGCAGATTTGATGATTTTGGTTGATTCCTCTTTGAAATAAAAGGAGGACAGGTTCAGAGTTAGTCAGAGATGTGTTTGCTCCAAAATGGGAACTTTTTCTACACCTCAGCAGGTTTGGGATACTTGTCCAGTTGCAGTTGGTTTTTAGTTACAGAGCTTGGAGCTCAGTGTTTGGCTAGAGATCACTCTGTTTAGATTATTCTCACTGTAGTTATTGTTCATCTTATTTCAACATTTTTTCAGTTTCTGTTTCATATCAGTTTGGTACCGGTTTCGCACTAGTTTATTTCAACACTCTTTCAGTACTTGTTTTGTACCAGTTTTGTACCTATCTGGTACTCAGTTAGTTTACTCATGAGAAAGAATAATATCAGTTCCAACCAGGAAAAGCATCAGATTGGTTTCAAAAGGATCCGAGGGCACTTTGTTGCACATAATTTTTCAGCTGTATGATTCATTAAAATCAAAGGAGAAACATGGAGAGCTTTTATAATGTCTCTATACCAGTGTAGCTGGGACAGAAGCATTGTGGTCAGCAAGAGGCATCTATGGAAAAGGGATACACTCGGGCTCTGATCTTCAGCACCTGTTACAAAACAAGAAAACAATAAGTAATGGATGAGGTATGTGCTTCTTTAGTTAATCATTCAAATTATTAATACATTTAAATTTATTAAATGAATGATCGATTGTCGCCATCCTTCCATAACGAGATTTGGCCTTTGATAAAATGATTGTACATGCCCTCCCCCGATAATGATTTTATCCTTACCATGTGGTGCATTCTCTCCATTACTCTTGCACGATTTCAGACATGTACTCTTTGTACCTTGAGACGCTCCACTTATGATGAATCCTCATGAACATTATCTATCCCACGGTTTTATATAAACTTTGCCATGATTGAGATCGTATCTCTGCAACCATCATTATCTCTACATGATTTCGATAATGTACTTTTTGGTACTTTAGGATGGTTAATTAATGATGAAAATGTTTGATCAACCACACATAATGATGTCTACAGATGTTTTACCTCTTTTTGGATAGTGTTTAACCCTGTCGTGCATAATGTTTCTGCCCTTATCCATTCTCAGCTCGACCTGCATAATTTGTTGTCTTACCTTCACCTCTGTACCCATAAACATGGTAGCTAGTCGGCATGAACCAGATAGTCCGGCCGAGATTGCTTCCTTGGCATAATTTTGAGATACCAAGCACATTTTTGAAGCCGTAAGATGGATGCCCTTTCTGGAGAAATTTGATGGATATGATACAGAGAATGCTCTGCAATTTTCTAATACCTTCGATGAGCATAGCACTATTATCAAAGGCCTCGAATTGGTAATTACAGAGAGTCTTATCAGTCGGGAAGTGGGTCTTCCATGCACAGGGGAAAGATGGTGTAAAGGCAAACCAGTTGCGAAGGATATTTTTAATCAGTTGTAAATTCCTGAATTCAAGGATGCTTACTGGTCAAGAGGAATTTCTAAAACCTGGTTGTCGGGCTTATGGGGTAAGGTTCTATATATTTTGAAAAAATTTGTCACCTGTGAAGGACGTTTTGATACTTTATATATATATATATATATATATATATATATATATATATATATCATGCTAAGTTGTTACTACATTTGGAAGGAACTGCCCCTATGAACATTCTGTATTATCTGCTCCAAACCCTGGGGAAAATGGCTAACCAGGTTCTGAAGAGTAAAACTAACCCTAAGGGTAGTTTGTCTCACCATGGGTTAATTAAAATTCTTGTTTCATTTGCTTTGGAAGCCAAAGGTTTAACCTGGGAAGGGTGTCTTCAAGCGAATTTTAAACCTAGTAAATCAAGAAGTCGGGGTCAAAGTTGAAAGTCAGTAAAGCTACAATTTTATCTAATGGATGGACTCGGCTTCAGTCTGCCTCTGAATTACCCGAATCCCCTGCAACTGATGTTCTTGACTGTCAACATCCTGTAAATATTGAAGACCTTGTTAATTTTGTTTTGAATGTTGTTCAAGGTTCTGTTGAAAATGAAGTTGAAGATTGTAAGAAAACAGAAGAATCCCCTAAGGTACATGAATCAATGTCTACACCAATGTAAGAGAATGTTGATGGAAATTCAGAAGGTTTTTCTCCTACAGATTTGATGGACCCTCCAGATGTTGATTCTCGAAGTGGCAAAGGATGTATTTCCCTTGGCAGACTGGTAAGAAGAAATGTTCACCTGAAGGAGAAACTTCAAGAATATGAAGTTCTTAATAGGCATATAGAAATAGAAAATGAGTTGAGAATAATCTAGAACACCCATCTGAGAGCTAAGGTAGAGTGGTTAAAAGGAAGGCAGACAGAGTTTCTTAAGAAGATGCAGAAGATTAAGAAGATTTCTCATCAGAGACAAGCACAGAGCAGAAGATTAAAGAAGCAAGTTAGACAGTTGAAGATACAAATAGTTCTCGGTTTCCAAGTTCTCATTAATTCCCCTATTCCTAGTCTTGTTGCATGAGGACATGCAAGTACTTCATCCTGGGGGAAATTTTGGGCCATGAATATGACCTCTATTTTGCATATCTTTGACTTGTTTTTCACCTGTTCTGCACTAGTTACCAGCATCTTATATCTCCTTTTGACAAACATCTATCTAGTTTACTACATTTCTAGCCTATATCCTTTTGCCCTGCCTAACCATGTTTCTAAGGTAAAAATATCATCTTTCAATACATTTTGAAAATGTTTTAATCTTTTGAATGTTAATTAAAAGAATGCATACTATGATTAATGGACTAATGCAATATTGGGATGCATCTCTTTTGACTACTCTATTGCATATTATCACATGTTGATGTAGCCTCCTTTTTTCTTGTGAAGCTTCGTAAGGTTTGATGCCACTTCAGCATTCAAGCTGGACTCCTATTCAAAGAAGAACGCATGCAGAGACGCATTAACTGGAAGTTGTTATTAGAGGCGAATCTCATGACACTTCGTGTCATGAGATCGCCCATTCAAGTTAATTATGTAATTAATATTCTGCATAATGCATGGATTTTCCATTTTTAGCATTGGTAGTTAGCTTAGATGGAGGATCTCAGATCCAAAAACAAGGATTAAAAACATTGTAAAACAATGGGTCTACCCTGGTATGTGGGGGATATTGATTTTGATAAACTCAACTGAGACTTTTGCTGAATATAATGATGTTGGTTTTCTCTCTGAATTGATGTCTAGTTAAAGTTGAACACATGGATTAGTAGTTTCTGCAATAGTTGTTGAATGGATATGGTAGCGTAGCTCATTCTTTTCTAAAACATTAATAGGTATCTTTGTCTCTGTGGGAGGGCCCACCATCAGAGGTAGATGATCTCTCCATTTTATAGTAGATATATATAGTAGATGTTGATTGTATTTTCTGTAGAAATAATCAATGTAGAAATTATTTCATGTTTTTATGATTTAAATATGCAACTGTTAGATTGAATTCTGTTATAATTTAGATCACATGGCATTGTGATTTTGTAGAGTAATCTCTGTGCACAGAGCATAGGATAGTTGGCAGATAGTTTTGAATAACCATGTTTTGTAGAATGCTTTGTAGATTGAATCATCAATTTGCCAAAGTCGTAGATCGAACTATAGGATAGAGATAGTGAATGGTAGAATTAAATAGGTTTTAAATTAATTCATAAGGCTTGGATCATTTGAATTCCTATTAATATAGATAGATTCACGCGTGGTAGTTGAATTTCAATGAATTTAGTTGGTAGTCTGTAAGTTTAAAACCAGAACTTAGAAGGAAGTCTAATTAGTTTTTATATCATTTACTTTTATACAGGTCGGTTGAAGGAAATTGTAGAGTTAGTGACTTAGATTGAAATTATAGTTAGTGGATAATTAGTGAAATTGATTTAAGAGTTAGTTGTTATTTTGTAGATTAAGAAATGACATCAGGATAGCGTATATTAAATTATCCTTACGGTACAATCTCATAGGATTTCCCTTTCGTAGGAAATAGATTTACACTTAAAAATGGAATAGAGTTGTTGTTAGTGTTTCATAGCCATTTTGCACTAGTTACTATGTTTTGTACTTGTTCAGTACTGTTATGATTATTTTAGTTAATTAGAAGTTAATCATGTTTAACATTTCCTTTTTGAACAGTGAATTTTAAATCTTTATTTTTAGATCTAGATTCATAGAGTATTTCTCCACTAGCACCCACAGCACTGTAGATGAATAAAGAATAGAAGAGAATTTGGTGAGCAAGATTAAAACATTTCTTTCTGCATTTCTAATAGATGAATTGTGAATTAATAGATTATAGAATAGGATAGGAGTTCTGATTAAAAGTTAAAATAGAATTTAGATGATTTCAAGGAAATCTTAGAGTTATGTTTGGTATTTAAATTACATTTCTCTAGTTTGGCATAGATTAAATGGTTTGCTTAGCATTAGTTGTAGACAGTGGATGGTTAAAATAGAATAGATGAAATTGATGGTTAAATATCCTTTCTTGCACTTTGAAAGTAGAGGGTTTTATAGATAGAGTAATTTGGCTTCTTTTGAATAGTTTTTAGAAAATTCTTACCTGCACATATAGTGTAGCAGCTCTAAGATTACCAACCCTAGTCTGACAATTTAATGTTTTCAGGTCATTAGAAAAGTGATATAATTTACCTGGCATTTTTGGCGCCGTTGTCGGGGAGCTGTTTAAAAGGTAAGTTAGATAGTTAGCTTTATTATTTTTGATATGTTTGGTTTGGTGTGGTGTTTTTTAGAAGGTTGACAGAAGAGGAGCTCCAAGACGGGAGGTACGAACCTACGCAACTGTTATCACAGGATTGAGGCAGGTACAAAATGGAAGCATCTTTATTTTTCGCAATAGGTAAGAAGGTAAGATTGTTTATTTTGTGAAAACATTTTATAATACTGCCATATTGTTTTGCTTTAATCTAATAAATTTTGAGCTTGTTTGCTTCCTTTGTTGCTCATTAAAGTATGAGAGGAGCATCTATCAGGTATAGGCTTATTCCTTTTTCAGGCCTGGTAGATTATTACAAGAAAGAAACCCCCTGGAGTCTTCTTTTAGCTATTTTTCAGACTCTCAAAATGTGAAAAAGCAACAAACAATAACTAACTTGGGCTCGTAAAATCCACAAGTGATTATTGTTCCACCAAATCATTTTTTGCAAATTTTTATATTTGCACTCGAGTTGGATGATGTGGGATACATTAAGGTCCACCTTCCAACAAGTCTCACTCCATTGACATCAACACCTTATCTGGAGATGAGGCTAGAGACTATTTAGTACCCTGGAATCTGCATGCCTTAATGGCAGATCTCCTTGTTGACAACCATGGGAATACATTAATGGCTCTTGGTTGATAGATCTTACAGGTGACTCAACATCAGAATATCTATTCGTACCTGTTAAGATGTACTACAGACACTGTTATGATTATTTTAGTTAATTAGAAGTTAATCAGGTTTAATATTTCCTTTTTGAACAGTGAATTTTAAATCTTTATTTTTAGATCTAGATTCATAGAGTATTTCTCCACTAGCACCCACAACACTGTAGATGAATAAAGAATAGAAGAGAATTTGGTGATCAAGATTAAAACATTTCTTTCTGCATTTCTGATAGATGAATTGTGAATTAATAGATTATAGAATAGGATAGGAGTTCTAATTAAAAGTTAAAATAAAATTTAGATGATTTCAAGGAAAGCTTAGAGTTATGTTTGGTATTTAAATTACATTTCTCTAGTTTGGCATAGATTAAATGGTTTGCTTAGCATTAGTTGTAGACAGTGGATGGTTAAAATAGAATAGATGAAATTAATCGTTAAATATCCTTTCCCGCACTTTGAAAGTAGAGGGTTTTACAGATAGAGTAATTTGTCTTCTTTTGAATAGTTTTTAGAAAATTCTTACCTGCACATATAGTGTAGCAGCTCTAATATTACCAACCTTGGTCTGACAATTTAATGTTTTCAGGTCATTAGAAAAGTGATATAATTTACCTGACAATGCCCAGTCAGCAATGATGAGTCACCCAACCAAATGTTGCCACATGGAATCACTCGATAGGCCAAAAATCTGCCAATAAGAATCTGCCATATCTCATCCAATAAAATCACGCCATGTGTCACTTTTTTGTATGTTGCCACATGTCTCCATTAATTAGTTTCCATGTTGCACCATCCATTTAACTGCCACGTGGATATATCTCATTGGTTAATAAAGTTCCATGTGTCACTTGGATATGTTCCTCATAGAACTTAGGATAGGAAAAATATTATTAAAATAATATGGCAGGTTTGCGAGGTTATGTGAATATGGAGGTAGGTGAGAATCTTAGAAATCACCGTGAACCCACAGTAAGACATAGTAAGAAATAAGTGTGAAAATTTATAAGTGTTAACTAAAGTGGATAGGAGAGGAGAATCAATCACATGGAATTGCATTTGATATATGAAAGAAATATTATATCACCAACCCATGGACTCGCGAACCGGGGGTAACTCATATATTTGGCTAAGTGTTGGAGGAATTACATAGTAAATAGTAGTAAAAAGAGTTGTGTGCATTATGAAGGTGGTGGAAGTCAAAGTGCATTGTGAGGGTAGTGGATATAAAACACACTCTTAGGAGATATCACCAACCCGCTAACTCGCGGTAAGCCATAGTAAATAAGACTAAGTCTGGAAAGTATATAATGGGTCACCTGAAATATGGAAAGAAATATGAAAAATATGAAAAATATGAAAAATGAAAAGAAATATATGGGAAATAAAGGAATTATGTGAAATTTGGGGAACAAAAAAATGGAAAAGGAAAGAAATGGAAAAATGGGATAATGAAAATGGAAAGGAAAATAAAAAGAAATGGGAAAATAAAGGAAAAGGGAAATGAATGTGAATGTGGAAAGGAATAAGGAAAAATGGCTAAGTGTGGAAAATGGTAAGGGGAATATGAAGGTAATGAGACAATGAGAAAAATGACTAAGTATGAAATGAGAGAATGAATAGAGGTGAAGGGAAAAGAGAGGAGAGAACATGTCACTTATAACATTTTTCATATTTCTTCTTGTAATACCTCCATTGGACTTCTGGATAGAAGCATGTGTATCTTGGTCATGGAGACTCTGATTTTTCTTCCACGAAATGCATGGCAAAGATGATATCGATGGCTATGCAATGAACATATAATAGTTAAAAAAAATTCATCTTCCAATATCAATTTTTTTAATTATTATTCCAAGAGTGGGAACATATAGGTGACCAAATTTTGGTCAACAAAACCATACGAAGGTAGGCCTTCGGTTTGCGCACTCAAGGGTTCACAGAACATTCCTTCATTGAAGGCATGTAGCAATTGAGGGAATACCCATATCTAGAAATTTGGTTGTCGACAATGGACTCCATGGGTCATCGAAGAAAGACTTGGTGGATTATCCCTGAGATCTGATGGAAGGAACATTGATATGGATAGAGAGAGCAGGGCGATAGGTGGACCTCTCTGCAACATCGTCCCACAAAATGTTAGGAGAATAATACATGTCTTTGTAGATAGGAGGCTCGGGTCTTGGTGGCCTTCCAAAGCCTCCTCCCGTAGTGATTTCAAGGGTTTCTTTAGCATCAGTGCTACCTCTTGTCTTAGGCTCGAAGGCAAGTTCAGGCCTTTGGGATCATAGATCCAGCCATTGTAGCCAATGTTTCTTGTGAGTATTCCTTTTTACCTACTCCCAAGGTTTCCTCTCCCTATTTTTGTCCAAAGTTTCCCCTTTCACCTGATGCGCGACTTAACTATGGTTATGAAGAATTAGATCCAAGGTTTCTGGAAGAATTGCCTCACAGTGCCCCTTCGGGAAACATGATTCTAGGGATTTCAAAGGAATTTGGATTGAACAATATACTACTATCTACTCCTCCCTTAATCCCCCCTTGAGCATAATCCCCTCTCCACTCCTTTTCCTCTAGTTTTCAGTCTTTGCTGAGTTTCATTGAATCCTTTTTGGTACATCCCAACTCCAAGAAATATAAATACATCTACTTGGGCCATTCCACTTCACCCAAAGTAAAGGATAAAGGGGGCTCTCCAAAATAGTCAATGGTTCCTTCTAAACAATTTGTTCCATCCAGGTTGTGTCCAGGAAAATACAATCTCATTAAATACTAGGAGAAGTTGGCCAATTTGGTGTTGGGAGAATAAGTCTCCATGACTCAAGTTTTGGATATGGCCCATACGATAGTTGTAGGTCGAGCAAGTGGGCGACGATTTGGAGTCAATACATTGAAGCAATGGGTTAAAACGTAATGGTGTAAAACCCTAGGGTATACTCCCATTACTCAAGTGTTGTCTAGGGGGTGGTTCTTTTTCAAGTTCCAGAAAAATGAATATGCAGACTGGGTTTTGAAGATAACTTGGAGCATTGAATCCTCCCTTATTCTCTTCAAGAAGTGGAATCCAATGTTTGATGTGAGTAGAGAAAGGATGGATGTTTTTCCGATAGGTGTGATTCCTGAGATTGTCAGTGGAATTTTGGTCTTGGGCATGTTTTAAGGTGATTGGTAACAAATTGGGGTCTTTTCTTGATGAAGATATGTCATTCCAGTCTTTCAGAGAGCTCACGGCGGCCAAAATGTTGGTTATGCTATATGTAAGGAATGGACCAGAAAAATATTTGGATTTGGTTGTGGGGAATTCATCATACATGTAGTTATTGGACTATGAAGGGGTTCCTTTCAGGTGAAGGAGGTGTCATCAATATGGGCATGTGGAAAACGATTGTTCACTTCAGTAAAAAAATTGAACTCCTGGGGATTTGAGTTAAGGATGGGTGTGGAGGCATGCATAGTGAACTTGGTGGAGGTTTTTCAGATTTTAAATGTTTATGGGCCTTATGCTGATCTAGTTCCCTTATGGGAGGCCCTACTCAATAAATCCTGATCGAGTTACCTTATGGGAGGCCCTACTCAGGAAATGCTTCTTTCAAAGTGATGCCACTATTTTTGGCGGTGATCTAAATTTCTCATTGGGAATCTCTGAGGTCTTGGGACCAATGGCCATATCTGATCCTCTTTCATATTTATTCAAGCATATCCTAGAAGAGAAAGGTCTTTCATATTTGTACCCTATCAAATTGATGCCAACATGGAGGAATAAAAGGACAGGAAAAGACAGGGTGGTGAAGAGGATTGATTGATTTCTCTTATCTGATAAAATTATGGATAAATCCCTCCACTTCATATAGTGGATTAGATAAAGTGGGGATTGAAATCATTTCCCCAACTTCCTAGAAGCAGCAAGGGGCTCCAAACAATATGCTATCCCCTTAAAGTTCAATCTATATTGAATCAAAGATGAGAGTTTCATATCCTTGGTAAAGGAATCATGGGTTCCCTATGATCCTCTTTTAAGGGAGAAAGTTAGGGAGAAGATGTTGGAAAATATCAAGTGAGTTAAGAAGGTGGCAGTGACCTGGGCCCACAACAAGAAACTACAACATAAACATGAATTGGCATCTATCGAAGAAACTATTCTTGATTTATATGCCTTAGAAGGTGGAGGCTATCTCACATAGGAATCTAAATAGGCATTATTCTCCTTGGAAAAGAAAAAAAAACCCTTTTGGAAGAAAAGGAAGAAGCATGTCGCCAAAAAATTCGAGCTACCTAGTTGGTAAGTGGGGATGAAAATACAAAATTCTTCCAGGAATACGCAAAGGGATGAATAAATTCTAACACAATATGGAGTCTAATGGACTCACTAGGGAGGGAAGTTAGATCATTTGAAGGTTTATCACACCTTAGGAGAAGGCACTTCTAATAGCTCTTTCGATAGGATAAAAGGGTAAATATTTCCGATGTACTCAGACTGGATCAATTATTCCCAAGGTTTGTGAATGAGAAGGAAAATAAGGCCTTAATGGACGAGGTCGCTGAGGTGGAATTGCAAGAAGTCTTATATAGTTTCCAAAAAAACAAAATACCAACCTCATATGGCTGGACCATGGAATTGTTATTGTGTTTTTATGAGCTCATCGGCAAGGATCTTTTGCAAGTGGTGGAGGAAACCCGAAATGAAGTTGCATTTTCCCCCCATTAATTCAATGTTTATTGCATTGATTTCCAAATAAGACTCTGCTCATTTTTCTGAATGATTTTAGTTTGATCTCGATGTGAAATTGTCTTTACAAAGTGGTGGCCAAAGTTATAATAAGGAGAATTAGATCTATCCTCTCAACCTCGATATCTAAATAATAATTCAGGTTCTTTGAAGGAAGAAAGATTCACAAAGCCATCGGGGTGGCACAGGAAGGTCTTCATTCCTTGAAATCCAGGAAATGTAAATAGGTGCTTTTAAATATTTACTTGTCAAAGGCGTATGATAGATTAAGATGGTTATACATCAGAATCCTCCTCACCCATTTGGGCTTTGAAGTTCTTTTTATTAATTGGGTAATAAGTTGCATCACCTCAACATCATTACAGTTCTTATTAATGACTTGAATTCTTTGGTTTTTAATGCATGACGTGGATTGAGAAAAGGTTTCCCTCTCTCTCCCATACTTTTCCTTTTAGTTGTAGAGGGTCTCAGTAGGGCCAAGATCGATGTGAAGGAAAAAAGGGAGTTTCAAGGAATCCCATTTTCTCCCAATGCTCAAACTCTCTCATCTACTTTTTGTGAATGTTGTCCTGCTTTTCTACAATGGGCTAAGGGGAGATGCAAAAAAATTGATATCTACCTTGTATTTATTCAACAAGGAAACATGAACGATAATTAATGCATAAAATTACACCTTTTTGGCCAATAACATGGAGGAAGAAGAGCTCAATTATTATTCCAATATATTTCCCTTCGAAATAAAGGTGTTTGAGGTAGGATTGAAATATCTAGGCTTCCATCTGAAACCAAACTATTATAAGAAGGAGGACTAGAACTGGTTGCTTTCCAAGATATATAAAATCCTCAAGTTGTGGAGCTTCATATGCTTATCTCGTGCAGGGAGGTTGACCTTGGTAAATTCAGTCCTTGAAGCAATTCCAATTTATTGGATGTCTCTTGCTTGGATCCCAAAGGGTGTTTTGGAGAAGGCTAGGAGGATTTGCTTCATATTTATATGGGTAGGCTTCCAGATTTTCCTTCCTTGGGTAAACTTGAAAGCTATAGCTTTGCCTAAATCCATTGGAGGATGGGGATTGAAAAATATTTTCCTCTTTTCAAAATCCTTGGCTACAAAAGCATGCTGGAGATTGATATCGACAAACATATTATGGCAGTCAGTGATCTATCAAATATATATTCAACCTAACTCCCTTTAGGATTGGATTAGAAGACCAAACAAAGTCCATGCAGGGTGCTCTATTATATGGAAGGTGATTAAATGAGAATTTAAAGGAGTGGGTGATGGAATATCCTAGCGAGTTGGGAAAGGAACAAAGGTCAGGCTGGGTTCTGTTCCCTGTCCATGAAGTCGAGAAAACCACTCTCTTCCTCCATGCCTGATTAATATTATTAATGCATGAGTTTTTATTTCTCAATCAAATTTTTGATTCAACCCGTACCTCAATTTGGTCTCGGGAATGGAAGATTCACCATCAGTTGGGGATAGACGAACCCTATATAGGCATTTGGGAAAACTGCTTTTGGGCTTTAAAAGTAGCTCACATATGTATCACATATAGAGGAGATGTGTTATTATGGAAATATTCTCTGCATGGGAGTTATATCCCAAAGCTTGGTTACATTCAACTAAACATTGAGATTCATTTAAGAGAGCCTTCTTAGTAGTGGAATGGTATATGGAAGGTAAAATTCCCACTAAAGTCACGTTTTTTTTATGTGGTGTATGATCATGGATCGAGTGCCTACTTGGGATAGAATGAAAAAGAGATGAGTTGAGGGGCCGGGATGGTACTCCCTTTTCAAAGCCAGTGAGAAATCGATGACTCATATTTTCTTAAACTGCCCCTTTTGTGGCTCAAACAAGGCTTGAAGTCTATCGACATGTGGGTCATATTTTCTCTTTGTGAGGAAAATCGATCGTCATCATCTCAAACCTCAAGGCTCTTCCTCCCATAATCAATTGGGGAATATGGATAGCCTGTAATAACACTATTTTTATGGGAAAGTCCATTGTTCCTAAGGTGGTAGTTACACAAGGGTTGGGAATCCTATCTCACTTTCCCCGGTCCAAAGACTTGGGTCCTCCTTAGTTTCTTCGGGAAGAAGAAGTGGATCACTCAAAAATTTGGGCTTACTTTGATGGGGCATCTCAACAAAATGGTCTTGTATGTGGAGGGGGGGGCATTCTTTACCTCAAGGAAAACCATTTCTACAAAATCAAAATGGGATTGGGGCCAGGCTCCAATAACTATGTGGAACTCATGTCCTTGAAGCTCTTATTAAATTTTACTGGTGAAAAAGGAATAACTACGATCCATATATTTGGAGACTCTCTTAATGTTATCAATTGGGTGCAGAAAACCCAAGCCTGTCACAATAATCAACTGCTTTCATTGCTTGATGAAATTTTCAGATTTATGGATTCCTTTGACTCCATTCTCTTTCGACATGTATACTGAGAATTTAATATGGACATGGATAATCTATCTAAAGAAGGTCTTCAACTAGCACCAGGGTAGTGGATGGTCACAAAATATGTTGAAGGAGAACATTTTTCTTACTATCATAGGCCTTTTATTGATCCTCCAGAATACTTTGTGGAGGCTTCTTATTTTATTTGGTCTTCAATCTATATATGTCAGTCTTGATGCTCAGCCACAACATCCCCCAAGTCTATTATGTGATGAAGTATTATTGGTCTCTTTATATTTTCATTCTCTGAGCACCACTCAATATCTACTCTTGGATATTTTCACACTTGTACTATGTCCCACACATGCAACCATCAGATGGAAGACACTGTAATTATATTTTTTGTTCTAAAGGATAGGATATGAGCCCATCTATGATATGCTCTAGAAAAATACATGGAGTCCATGTATTCTACAAAATGTGATTTTCATTTCAAACTGATGAAATAAAAATTACGCTTTAGGAAAAAAAATAGGACAGCTAAGAGGATTTTGTAAGGATAGTTTCAAGTGTGTCTCGAGGGATTTTGATATACTTGAAGGAACATGCAAGATCAAATTCATAGATAGATTTTTTCTAATGCAATATTAATTTCTAGGTACCAACAAAGGTGTACAAGGGTTTCCAACCAATTGACTCCACTTTTATTCTTTACAAGTATGATTCTTAGATTCTTAGCCATAGTTTTACCCATTGAACAATAGATTTTTGTGTGAATAGACGTCAAAACATGTCTCTAGCCTAAAACAAATTATAAATTTCAGGTACATTTTGGCATAGGAAAGAGTTATTATATCTCTTCTAATATACTTAACCAACAAAAAGAACAAGCATTGATCAATTATTCAAAAAATATAAGATAAAGAAAATAAAATAAGAGAGACAATGGTATATAAAATATAGAATAAAACCCAATGCATTGATAATCCAAAAAAGAGAGAGCAATGCTCATAGACTTCTTTGAGGTGGAAACCTCCTATTGAGAAAAGATCCAATACAATAATAACACTTGACAAAATATCACATAGCCTACTAGCTATATAAATAGTTTCTCTCTAGAAAAACCTTAACTAATTGTGGTCCTGTCATTAATGACTACCAACCACTTAATGGGCCTTATTTAATAAACATGAACCTTTTACATTGAGTAGCTACCGACTAACTACATGATGGACCTTATTCCAAGAACATGGCCTCATACATTAATTAACCAACCCCTAATTATTGCAAAGTAGGGAGGTTAGGATAGTTCCCTAACACACTTTGATTTGGAAGACACCACATAATAAATAGATAAACAATGCATGGTCAAAGAAAATATATATGTGTTCCTTTCATTGCATGAAATTCCTTCATTCTAATTGTATTCATGCTAGCTAACATATATTATTTTTTTGAGGGAGAGATAGATTTTAGGCGACTTGGTTAACTACAACACCCATCCATTCAAAGTGATTATGCATTCAGATAGAACTCATGTAATATGGTTGAGGAAAGGTTGATGGAAATGAGGTGATATGGACATGCATCATATCCATCAACCCCAGATACCATCTCACCTTATCCTAGACATGGGACCTCATTGGGATGTCTAATAGTTAGGTGGTTCCTTAGACACCCTTCCCTCTTGTACCCATGGTTGTCAATTTGACCTACTTTGACCCCTTGGGGCACTCATTTTGTGGATTCCCTAACTTCATGGGTTCAAATGGGAGTGAAAACCCCTTTTTTGGGTCCATGGTCACTTAGGATGCCTTAATTTGGGTCCATGGCTACACAAACTTGTTTTCTTCTTGTTATTTATAGAGTCAATTTGAATCAAAATCTTTAACCTACTGGATCTCTTGTTGCTAATCATATTACATATTTTCTTAATGTGTCATGACTTCCAATCTACAAGTCACATAATAGAGGGCCAATTTGGGCCCCAAAAACCACAGTATCATTATATTGAACCTATAGCATGTTGTCAACATATGGGGTATGAATATTTCATATGACTTGGGTA
The DNA here is from genome assembly GCA_010110895.2 of Picea sitchensis. Taxonomy (NCBI): domain Eukaryota; kingdom Viridiplantae; phylum Streptophyta; class Pinopsida; order Pinales; family Pinaceae; genus Picea; species Picea sitchensis. Next base: position 32,308 of record SNQJ01S0011467.1, on the reverse strand, counting down.
CCCCATGATACGGATTTATGAGAGGAATGAAATGAAACACATATATATAACACTAACAAAAATATACAAAGAACAATAATACAGATATAGTGGAACTTAACTTCTATTTAATAAAGAAATATGTTGAAACTGTAAAATGCAAAATGAAAATAAGCTTTCTCAAATGGTCGTAGCTAATCTATGAGAAGAGATGTGGTGGCTATGCGCATTCGTCTGAGCACATTAAAATGAGGCCTTCAAGCCTTTTTAGCATCCAGAAGTAATCATAAAATGATATACATCCAAAAACCTAATCCTAGGAGATGAAGTGCCAAAAGTCATGTGGGCCTCGATGGGGTAAGTTGGTACATCAACTTCCTGAGGTCGTAACTTTTGCATATGATCTTTGTTTTAGGAATTTGATGCCTCGTCGGAAAGGTATATACGAGAAGTACAAATTCTATCAAGTGTTATAATTTCCATCACCAACTTCTGCCCCCCAAAAGTCTAAAGAAACATCGTTTAGGGCCTCAAAATGCCCCAGAAAGTTTGGGACTCAAAAAACTATAAAAAACTGCCAAAATGGAAAACTGTATGTGAGCTAGTTGGAAGAGGTGGGTGGCCACTGATATTCAACTAGATCAATCCTCCCTCATTAGGAAGCAATGGTATTCATTTCGTTGAGTTCCCCCATCATTTGAGGAAATTTCTGTTGAATTTGGCTCGAGGTGAGCCACTTGCCTTGGTGCAGGAGTCTCCCTGCTTCGACAATACGATAAAGTTGAAGATTTTGTTGGTGATTTCCCTTGACCCGTGTGTCCATGATATGATCAATGAATGAATTTTCCATGCATTTAGGGTTTATCTCTATTGGTGTAAATTGTTCTTCTATCTCTGAGGTGTCTAATAATGGTGGAAAGTATGGCCAAAGGAGGTCCACATTAAACATTATGTGCAAGCCAAGGAAGGGGGGAATGTTGAGCTTGAAATCATTGTCACCCACATCCTTGGTGATGGTGTAAGGTCCATAGAAAATTGGAAGAAGCTTCTGATAGGGTCCTATAAGACATTCTTTCTGCAAGTGCAACCAAAATTTATCTCCCACTTGAAACTTGTGTGGCACTCAATGTTGATCATGGCGCTACTTGTACTTGTCATTAGACTTCTGAAAAATATCTTGAACTTGTTGGTGGATGTGATGGATTAGTTCAATGAACCAAGTGGCTTTGTCGGCTTCGGTTTGCACATGGAACGATTCTTCCTGTGTGGATGCAAGGGGTACTGCAACATCCATGGGACCCAATGGTTGAAATCCCAACCCCACTTGAAAGGGGTTGTGGTCGGTTGAGCTATGTATGGATCTATCGTAACTATGTTGAACATAGGGAATAATCTCATCCCAGGTGCATGGATGCTTGGAATTGTACATGCACAAGATATGCAAGACCATCATGTTGATGACCCCGGTTTGGCCATCCGTTTGAGGGTGGAAGGTCGTGGATTTGGTGAGCTTGGTGTCCAACTGTGACCAAAGGCTCGAACATAATGTGCTAAGGAACCGATTGTCTCGATATGAGATGATGTTTTTTGGTATCTCAAAATATACCCACAATTGTTCGAAGAAGAGCTTGACAATGGCCTCTATTTTGATGCTCTTCTTATAGGCAACTAGAATTGCCATCTTGGAAAATCGATTAACAACCATGAAAACACAGTCATTTCCATGCTTGGTTGAAGGAAGGCCCAACATGTGGTCCATCGATATGGATTCCGAGGGATTGTTGGGAGTAGGTAGAGGGGTGTACATGCCTTGTTTCTTAATGACCAATTTGGCAATGAATCAGGTTGTGTAGGACTTGATATACTTGATGACATCTTGTCATATTTTCGGCCAATAGAAATGTTGTTGCAACATTACCACTATCTTTTTGACGTCGAAGTGCCTTTCCACCCAAGTGTAGTGAGCTTGCAAATCATCTTCACTCGCTCGCTTGGTGGAACCTAGAGATGGACCAGATGGCACAACAACCCGCCCTACAGATGAAAATCAATGACAAGTGTGTTTGTGCCCAGTATATGGTAGGTAGTGGTGAAATCAGGATCTCTCTCATAGAGTTGGGGCCATCCAGAGGTATCATGTATGCAGGAGTGTAGCACTGTGGTTAGTGTGGAAACTGGAGGTTGGATGAGTTAGTTAGCAACGAGGTTAGTGATCCCTGTCTTATACTTTATGTTGAGATGGAACTGCTACAAGTATCTGCACCACTTATGATGGCAATCATTCTACAATTTTCCTTGTGTCTACATGAACTGTAGAGGCTTATGATAAGTGTGGATGATTTTCTCCTTCCCAAGAATGTAATTTCTCCACTGGTGGTAGGCTTGTACAATGGAGACAATGGAGTACATATATTTTTCATAAGTGGGGTACTTACAGACAATATCTAGTAGAATCTCACTATGATAGGACACTAGATGTCCATTTTGAGTGAGAATTGTGCCCACAACATAGTCTGAAGCATCTATCTCAATCTCAAAACGATGTTGCAAGTTGAGTAATGAGATCATTGGTATGAGCACAAGTGTTGGTTAAAATCATCAAAGTATTGTTGTGACTGGCCCCACACAAATTTTTCCTTTCCACCACCCATGGTCACTTGGCTAAGGTCCCATGCAATGTGGGAGAATCCCAACATGAACCCACGATAGAAATTGGAAATGGCTAAGAAGCTCTGAAGCTCAGTGAGTGTGGTCTAGGTTGTCTAGTCATGGATGACTTGGATCTTGGCTAGATCAACATCCACCCCATGCTCATCAACAATGTATCCTAGGTACTGGACCATGTTCATGATGAAGGAGCATTTTTCCAAATTTTCATATAGCTTATGTTGTCGGAGAGTGTGCAGAACCTATTGAATGTGTTGCAAGTGTTCCTCCCAATTCTTGCTAAAGATGAGGATGTCATCCAAATACACCACCACAAAGGAATTGGTGAAAATCCACAAGATATTGCCCATCATCCTCATGAAAGTTATTGGGTCATTTGTCAAGTCAAAGGGCGTGATCATCCATCCAAAAATACCTTCTTTAGAATTGAAGGCACTCTTCCATACATCAATCTGCTCTCTTGGGACCTGGTGGTATCCAGACTTCAAATCAATCTTACTGAAGTATTTGGTCCCCTTGAGTTGGTCAAGGAGATCATCAATTCGAGGAAATGGGTACCAGTTCCTTACTGTGATTTTATATAGGGATCGATAATCAATGCAGAGTCACTAGGTCTCATCTTTCTTTTGCACAAACACGATTGGGCTTCCACAATATGAAGATCTTCGATGGATGTGCCCCTTTTCGAGCATCTCTTGGATCTGGTGCTTGATTTCCTCATTTTATGAGAGAGATCAGTGATAGAATGTCCCATTGGGTATCATTTCACCGGGGATTAGATTGATTGAGTGCTTGGCCTGATAGTGCATAGGTACCCTAGTGGGTGAGGAGAAAATGTCTTTGTATTCTTCCATGACCTCATCCACTTTCTTCTACTGCATGGAGAGACCTATCACGAAGGCCATGGATGTGGCTACAACCTTTCGCTCACTTTGAGCATGAGCCATGAAGAAGACAAACTTCTTTTTTTGAGAGAATACCTTCCTACATTTCTTGGAAGAGATCAAGGAAATGGTGGTAGATGGGACTACCTTGGGTATCCGAATTTTTTTATGTCCAAAGTAATAATAACACTATGAGGCCTAGACTCATATACATCATGACGTTTCCATAATTAATGTTGTACCAAAAGAACATCACAAACTTCAAGTGGATCAACATCACACAATACCTCATCTTTGAAGGGCTTGAGGTTGTAGGTCAGGCGACACTGTTGGTTGACGTGAAGATCACTCCCTTGGCGGATCCATCCAATTGTGTATGGTTATGGGTGTGGTGTTTTTGGTAGAGTCAACTGCTTGATGAAATTCGATGATATGAGGTTCTTCTGGCTACTACTATCAACAATGAACTGTAGGGAAGTACCATTCACCCACATCTGTGAATTAAAGAGGCGCTCACCTTCCTATGGTTCATTAGGTTCGTCGGGATGGACCTTGGTGGTGGTAGCAATGATGGCACTGGGTTCTGCCTCAATGATTTGTCTCCCTTTTTCTTGTTTGGACTTAGAGTTAGAGACTAAATCTGATTCAGAGGCTTTCACCTTGACCACCAATGACTTCACACCATTTCCCAGTGCCTTTCTTTCTCTTCCCATTATCCTTCTTTGTTTTTATTTTGGAATGGTTGTCTTGAGGTTGTCTATCCTTGCTCTACCGTTTTTTCTATGGTTTGGGGTCGCCTTTTCCTTTCTTCTACTGTGATGGTTTTGTAGACCCAAACTATAGTGTCTTCTGTTTAATATTTTGCTTGATTTTGACAACATATCGATAGGTCGTTCCCAAGGAAGAGATGTCCAGAAAATCCATTTATGTCTGGATGTATCTATGAAAATCTTCACGGTACTTGAGCACCATATGTCGTTTAGAGTATTTGATACACAGCTTGGTGCACAATGTATGGAAGACATTGGTGAACTCTGGCACTGTTTGGTCCCTTTCTTGTTGCAGTGTGGTCCATCTTGTGTATAAGTCGTCATAAATTCCAACAGGGTATTATTGTTCCTTAATAGCATCCCTAAAGGAACCCCAAGTGGGTGAAACTACAAAAAATGTTGATCCCTCTATTTCCTTTTACTCACAGAAATTCTCCCACCAATATTTGACATGGGGGATGACCTTAAGGAGCGCAAACGTAATCTTTTCTCTATCGGGAAATTTGTGGATAGAAAAATACCCTTCTATAAGTATTAACCATTTTTCTACAACATATGCATCTATTTGACCTTCAAATATAGGAATATCAAAATTGATTTTTACCTTGAAGGGGGTGGCACCTCCGCATGAAGAATGTGTGTCACCTGTTGACAGTCGTCAAAGTATTTACGAAAAGTTATCATTCATCTCATTCCTTTTTCGCAAGAGGGATTCCTCGAGAAACAGTTTAAAGGGGTATCCTACCCCATCATCTCTATTTTCTTCCCCCATGGGTGGTCATTAGGTTCGACGAGGTCGATCTTGAAAAGGCTCAACTGGTTCGAGTCCCAAATTCTTATACCCTGACCTCGTTGGATGCACAGAGAATCAAATTAAGAGCATACCTCTTTGATACCATTTCTCCGGATTTATGAGAAAAACAAAATGAAACACAGATCTATAACATTAACATAGATATGCATAGAACAATAACAAAGATACAATGGAACTTAAATTCTATTCAATAAAGAAATATGTTGAAACTGTAAAATGCAGAATGAAAAACAAGCTTGTTCGAATGGTGGTACCTAATCTCTGAGAAGAGATGTGGCAGTTAAACACATTCGTATGAGCAAATTAAAATGGGGCCTCTAGGCCTTTTTAGCATCTAGAAGTAATCAGGAAACCCTAGACATCCAAAAACCTAACCCTAGGAGATGAAGCGCCAAAAGTCATGTGGGCCCCGATGGGGTAAGTTGGTACATCAACTTCCCAAGGTCGTAAGTTTTGCATACGATCTATGTTTTATGTGTTCGATACCTCATCGAAAAGGTCTATTTTAGAAGTACAACTTCCACCAAGGGTGAGGGTATGTTGTTATTATCCATTGGCCCCCCAAAAGTCCAAAAAAGTGTCATTTAGGGCCTCAAAAAGGCCTCAGAAGTTTGGGACTCAAAAAACTGTAAAACAATTGCCAAAATGGAATGTTGTGTGTGAGCCGGTTGGAAGAGGTGGGTGGCCACCGATATCCACCTTGATCACCCCAATGGATAATCCAATATTATCTTATGCCTTGAGGTCACTCTTCTACCTATTTATACCCTTAAACTCCTCTTTGTAAAGTCTATTGAACTTCCAATCCCTTTATCTTTAGAAACCCTAATTTATAGGTACATGCTTATATCAATAGATATTGATCTCCTTCCACCTCTCTCAATCCCCTAGGCCTAATTGCACTTGTCATCTCCAATGTCTTTACTAGGACTCCTTTGGCTAGCTTGGATCCAATATTACAAGATGGAATAATTCATCCTATGGAATATTCATTGGCATAGTTCCACTCATACCTTGGAAGTTTTAACCCTACAACCTCAAGAGAAGTATCACCCCCTCTGATAGCATTAGGTCTCTCTACTCTATGTATCTCATTGATTTATATTTACAATAGTATATCTATGTGTGTGTGCCCGAGATCGCATGTATATATAATTTGGAGATGAGTATGTAAGTCTTTCTAGGATGTGGATCACTATTGGAGGAGTATCACAACTCCACTTTATCCCAAGGAGCTTCATCATCTATAACAATGAATTTTGGATGAGTTCTCTTCCTTCAACTTTTTCAATTTCTAGATATAGGGTTTCTAGGTCATTAAAGGAATTGTAGGTTAGTTAACCTTAATTAATTAGATCTCTTCTCTCATTTACTTTGATGATAAAACCTAGTTTTGACTATAATTAAATTACTGTAATCACCTACAACCTTAATTTATCATTAACAAGGTTTTAAATTCCTAATTAACAGTCCCTTCCCTATTGTTTTTACACTCTTTTGTCCTACCACAAGGTTTCTTGGTTTATCCCTTATAATAAATGGTGACTCCACTCTCCCCTTTCCCCCTTTTAATTGTGTTGGGAGGGGTTGTCTTCCATCATTTCCCTCATGCTACATGTTGTGGAACAAACCTATTTGATTGATAAATTTTAATGGCCACAACCCTTTCCTAAAACCTTCTTACAAGTCTAACTAAAGCCTTATTATCAATGTGTTATCGAGATTAGTGAATGGAGAGTTGAGAATGCATAAGGATAAGTAATACCTCTACACTTTATACATTTTTACCCTCGATTTAGTAACAAAATTTGGGCTTTATGAAGATCTTGGTACATGGAGCTTTGGACTATGTGAAGGAAAGTATGGCAGTAAAAAAAAACTCTAGATCTACACTCTACCCTATGCATTTCATGACAATATTTGGGATATGTAGCGATTTATACATGTGGACCAAGAGACTTGCACAACCTATTCATCATGACATTTTCATTCAATCAAGTAAAATAGAACATAATATAAAGAAAGAAGAATAACATAGCCTACATAGCAATGTCGTGAGATCGTATTTTGGAAACACATTTACAAACCAATGAATAGGATATGAAACATGGTATCAACACTAGAAAAAAGTAACCCTCAAGAAAACTTCTAATGCCAAAATTCGTTGCAAGAGGTGAATACTAATTTTAGGGGTTTAGATGGCATCATTTAGGGCATATACTAAGGACATGAGGATGAAATTGTAACTACTATGGGGAAATTCTTGTCCTTCCATTAGGAAAGGTTTTAAAGATCCATCTTGAGAAAAGAAGGGGGATCATTGGCTAGAGCCAACATTGCAAGATAGAAAGTTATGGAAGTTGATGGCATGGAAGCATAATACTAAGGACCTAGAATGAGAAGTTCATTCTTAGATCAACGAGACAAAGATGAGTGTATGATTCTATCCATGGGGAATTAAGATTATCATAGAACAAATATGCAATCTATAAAACATTATCAAAGATTAAGGATACACAAAATCTTTGAGTAAGAGTGTTTAGCTCTTATATGTAATCATTCTTAGGCATAAAAAGAGCCAAACAAAAGCCATTTATTGTTAGTTTTCCTAAATGAATTTGTAGGATTAAATATTCGTGTTATTATAGTGTATATGATTGATTTATTTAACTCTCTTTTACATTCAAATTACAACCAACAACTAATACACAATCAGAACAAATGGATAGTGAAATAACAAACATAGATAAATAATTAAAATTTTGAAAAGTTAATTAAGTTATGTTTTGGTGATTAATTTACTCCGCGATAGGCTGAGTAATTATGGATCATATTGGTATCATTTCCCAAATTCTAAAACATTTGGTGAAAATATTGTATGGTAGACATCCATAGTGGATACTAGAAGAGTGTAGATCCATCATAACAAGGTCTTGGAAAAAGTAGACCACTGAAATCGAAGAGAAATTCTAAGGGATACTCTCTTGAAGAAGAGCATTACTCCACTGATTGACACAGTAACATATCTATCGTCTAGTAAAGAATGAAGAGAGATATGTAGCAAGCACAAAGTACATAAGAGAATTATGAAACAACTCAGGAGAAAATAATCTAACAATTCAGGTAATAGCAACGATCTTCCTTTTTGTTCAAATACTGCATTCAAAGTTGAAGAAAAAATTGAAATGCCAACATATGATGGTCAAGTTAATGCTAAGACACTTAATAGTTAGTTGAAGCAAATAGAGATCTATTTTATCCTTTATCAAATAAAATAAACCTAAAGGATATTGGACATGTTCTATTATGGTGGGAGAACTATGTAAATGTCATGAAACTAGGAAAGATATGCATGGTTACAAAATAGGAAAATTTCAAGAAATTATTGATATCACAATTTTATCCTATTAGCGATGAAGAGGAACAAACCATAAAATAAGAATACCTTAGGAAGAAAAAAGACAAAGTGTTCAAGAATACACATCTAAATTTCAAAACCAAACCCAAACCATCATGTTGGATATCTCTTTAAATGAACCTAAGGTAGTAGCGAAATATCTTCAAGGCCTATTCAACCATATCAAAGTTAATTGCAATCGGGTAAAAACATGCTAATTTGTCTCACTTTTAACCATTTTCTCATAATGAACTTTTGTGAAAATTAATGAATGGTAAATCGTTGCTTTCATATATACCAATTCATAAAAAATTAACTAATAATGTAAGAAAACAAATTTCCAATTTAGGTGGGCTATGATATGCTATTGTTTTTAATTTAAAAATAATAATAATGTTTATTCAATTTATTATTTTTTTAATTTAAAAAAAATAATAATATTTATTCAATTTATTATTTTTTAATTTAAAAAAAATAATAATGTGTATTCAATTTATTAATTTGTAAAGTTCAATCATGATCTTTTCACACATCTTAAATGTATTCAATTTATTAATTTTTAAAGTTCAATCATGATCTTTTCACACATCTTAAATGTATAGGCAAAGCCAACACCCCCATTTATATATCTAAGAGATTTTTTCCTTTCAGATTTTTTTATAAAATTATTGTAAACATGCAAAAGATTGCTCAATATATTTTTTTACTTTTCATTATATTTTTTTAACTTTTCATTATATATTTTAATTATTACAAAAATATTACTATAAATAATACATTTTATGAACTTTTAGAGATAGGTTTTGTATTTAATGTTTGGGTCGTTTAGGCGTGATTTATGTGACAAACCTCTAGGCCATTTTTATCTTGACTATGACGATATATCCTAGGCTGATTTTGTATTGAGTCGTTGGGAGGTATGTAGTTTTCCTAAGGGTTCATAGACAACGAAAGACCTATTTATGATGTCAAGGGTTGTTACAAACATCAACCTTGGTTAAATGTAAACATTGTTAATTATGGTTTTCTTTTTGGATGAATAAGAAAATACATGACTTTTTATGTGGATAACAAAAGACAACAATACATTTTATGTATATGTAAAACAGTGACCCACAAAATTAGCATTTTTAATGATTAAAAACTATATATACATACATAGTTATCATTTTTAATGATTAAAATCTATACATACATAAGTTTGAAGATAACATATAACTTAAAGTTAAAATTACTTTTTGATATTTTTTAAAATGATAATTTTTGAAAGCTGATACATTTTTCTAAAGTTTTTTTCCAATACATAGAGCTATCTGAGGTGTAGTTAAGAGAATATGAGATATCTAGTTTTTCCTAAGGTATGTTTATCTAAGGTACATTTGAGTAGATCTTTCTGTGATGTGTGTTTATCTAAGGGAGATATTTCCTTGTGGCATATTTGTAGAAGCTAAACCAAATATAATGTTTATATGAGGTGAATTTCATCTAGGCAAAGACATGATTTACATAAGCTAAACTTATTCCATCTAGGTAGAGATATGATCTATAGAGCTAAACCTAATCTAGGCAAAGAATGATATGCAATACTAGGATTTGTGTTTATTAACTAAGGTAGATCCACAAAAGATAAACCTAATATAAGGTTTATATGAGGAAAATTCATCTTGGAAAATACTTGATCCACAAAGATAAACCTATTCCATCTGGGTAAAATTATTATTTGTAGTAATATATGAGGCTTTATGTCTATTATCTGAGGATTTTTGTTTATTATTTTGAGGTTGATCCATCTGGGAAAATACACAATCTGCAAAAGGTAACATAATCCATATAGAAAAAGATATGATCCATGGAACTAAACCTAATATGGGAAAAGAACGATCCCTAGTAATATCTAAGGATTTGTGTTTATTATATGAGGCTTTGATACTAAATCTAATCTAGGAAAAACATGAACTTTAGTAATAGACTTTGTGTTTTTTTATCTAAGGAATATGTTTCCTTAATGTGGGTCCATATAGCCATCATTGAGAATATCCATCACCCAAAAAATCTAGGGCACATGTAAGCATAGGCATTCAAAAACATTTAAGTTAAGTTTAGAATTACTCCAAGGAGGCACAAAGCTTGACCTAATCAGGTGCACAAGTTCCTTCTCCTAGTCTTGGTTATAGTTTTTCCCTCTCTATTTCTTTATTCAAATATGAACAATTATTCATCACTTTTACCAAAGGCTCTCGAGGGCAGACATAGAAAAGTAACCCTAGACAATATTTGTGAATATATAGAATCATTAGAGAAGCATAGGGAAGAAAGAGAAGTTAAACTCCAAATATTGTTAGAGGTAATGCTTGATAGTAAGTTTTAATCCTTTGAAGAGAAGATTTAGAAATAGATAGACAAACAAATCTTAGTTTTGGAGAATAAGTTGCACAGAATGGAGATTAGATTACAAAACCCTTATGTGAAGGACACAAGGGTTTCGTAATGAATAGCTTCACTCTGAATCCATAATAATATACATATAATAATAATTGATTGTAAAATAATGATGATATTAAAAGGATAGGGCATGCTTATATATATATGCCCTTTATGGTTTTTATGTAGAGTCATGAATTTTTAGTCATGAACTTTTATTACATTAATGTTTAATTTACTTTATTTATTTATTTTAATGTCTTTATATTATTTATTTATTGTAACATTGCCCTTCTCTTAAATTTTTATTTGTCCTCAAAACAATGGTAAGGAAGGATGTAACTGGTGAAAGTGCTCTGACTCCCATGTTGTGTCTTTTTCTAATAGATTTTTCCATTTAATCAGGTATTCCTTGATTACTCAAGAATGTAATCTCTTTTCTCGGGTGGCGATAATGGCTTCATGTTCTAAAATGATTCTTCCGTCCTCGTCCAATAGAAGAAGTATAGTTTTTTCCTTTTGTTGTTGCCCCAATACTCTCTTTATACATGATACATGAAAAATGTTGTGGATATGAATTTTATCTGGTAAATCCAACTGGTAAGCTACATGACTATTTTTTCCATTTATTTGATATGGTCTGTAAAATTTTGGTGCCAATTTATTCTTCCCATGTTGTTTAAGGGATAACTATTTGTAAGGTTGAAGTCTCACAAATACCTAGTCTCCTACTTCGAACTCTATTTCTGTTCGTTTTTGGTCAGCTTGTTGCTTCATTCGATTCCTTGCAATTGTTAAGTTTTCCTTGAGTAACTGAAGGATTTTCTAACTTTCATCTAAATGGTCTTTTACTGACGCAACTTTTATGTGGCTAGTGGCCAACTTATTCCACGATAGAGGTTCGTAACCATAAAGAGATTGGAATGGTGTCATTTTAGCTGACATGTGATAAGTGGAATTATACCACCACTCAGCAAGGTGCAACCATTGAAACCATTTATTTTGTTTATCGTAGATAAAACAACGAAGATAGGTTTCTAAACATTTATTGACAACTTCTATCTGACCATCTGTTTGAAGATGGTAAGCTAAGCTCATATTGAGAGAGGTTCCGATCTGTTTGCAAAATTCTCTCCAAAAATTCCCTTTAAATTTGGCATCTCTATCGCTGATGATAACCTTAGGGAACCCATGTAGTTTGTAAATATCCTTACAGAATATTTCAGCCATTTGTTTTTCTAAATCTGTTTTCCTTACTCCAATAAAGTGTGCATACTTGGTTAGTCTTTCTACTACTACTAATATTTTATATTTTTCGTCGGATATGGGTAGTCCTTCAATGAAATCCATTGAAATTTCTTCCCATTTTTATTAGGAATGTGTAATGGGTGGAGTAACCCAGGGGTTGACACATTTTCATTTTTGTTCCTTTGACAGAGATCACATTCTACTACATATTTTCGAATATCTGCACTCGTCCCTTTCCAAAAAAATGATATTCGTGCATTATAGTATGTTTTGAAAAATCCTACGTGACCTGCAACTGGGCAATCATGAGATTCATGAAGAACCTTGGATTTAAATCTTGAGTTTGTATTTAATTAGATTCTCCCTTTATACCACAAGATGTTGTTCTTCCATTTGAACTTAGGGTATTGATTTAAATTGTTTATTATAGAGAAAGTCTCCGGGTTTTTTTCAAACTCGGTTCGAATTTCATCCAACCATTCTGGAATGGCTATTGATATTGCAAAAAATTGTGTTTCTTCATCTTTTCGTGATAGGGAATCAACTGCAATGTTGTCTTTTCCTCTTTTATGTAGAATTTTCATATCAAACATGGAAATTTTCTTTATCCACTTTTGTTGTTTGGTTGACAATGTTTTTTGTTATAACAAGTAATGGAGACTGTTATGATCTGTGGGTATCAAGAACTTACTTCCCAATAGATATTGGCGCCATTTTTTTAATTTATGCATGGTGGAAAGCATTTCCTTGTTGTAAGTGGATTGTAAGAATTATGTTTTATTTAATTTCCTTCTCTCAAAAGCTATTGGGTGCCCATCTTGCATTAATATTGCTCCAATTCCAAAACCTTACGCATCACACTCGATGATTAAAGGTTTGGAGAAGTTAGGTACATAATGTTTTTTAAGTTTTCAAAACATTTTTGTGCTTCCAAATTCCATTGGAAGGAGTTTTTCTTAAGGAGATTTGTTGGGGGGACAGTTAAATGAGTATAATTCTTGATGAATCTTCGATAGTATCCTACCATTCCTAGAAATCCTCTTTGCTTGGATATGTTTTTGGGTTTAGGCCATTATGTGATTGCCCTGATTTTCTTGGGGTCTACCTTGACTCCTTTTTTGATATGATGTGACCAAGGTACTCTAATTACTCCTTGCCAAATGTACATTTTGATATTTTGGCATAGAATTGATTTTCCTCCAGAAGAGATAACACTTGTCCCAAATGCTTCATATGCTCCTCCCATGTTTACTATACACTAAGGTATCATCGAAGAAAACTAAGTCATGTTTCTGTAAGTATGGGTGAAATAATTCATTCATTGTCGCTTGGAAGGTGGAAGGGGCATTAGTTATCCCAAAAGGCATCACCTTGAATTCATAGTGTCCTTCGTGTGTCCGGAAGATAGTCTTGGCTACATCTTCTAGTATGACTCGAATCTGATAGTACCCATATATTAAATCAAGTTTTGAAAAATATCTTTCTCCATGAAGTTCATCCGACATTTCGTCAATAAATGGGATGGGAAATTTGTTTTTAATTGTTATTTTGTTTATCCCTCGGTAATATATGCATAATCTGAAAGATGCATCTTTCTTTCGAACTAGCACTGCTGGAGCTACATATGGACTTCTACTTTTCGTGATGACACCACATTTTAATAGGTCTTGGACTAATCTTTCTATCTCAGTTTTGTGTTGATGAGGGTATCTGTATGGTATAACCTTGACTAGGCTTGATCCTAGTTTAACTTCAATTATATGTTCAATTCTTCTTTGAGGCGGTAAATCCATGGGAAGGTATTGAAATACATTCTTGTGTTTTTGAATTATATCTAGGACGTCTGATTTTCTGGATTCATCCTGTTCTAATTCTTGTACTATATGTTGTAGCATTGGATGAAGTATGTGATTGCTCCTTTTCGGATCATTTTTTCCATTTGTTATGACGACACAACCTGTGTTTATGGAGATTGAAAACCATATAATTTATAACTTTTCCCTTGCCACTTGAATTGGATGAAATGTTCTCGGTGATTGACTGAGTATGTGCCCAAGGTTTGTAACCATTTGACTCCTAAAACCACATCTACTCCTCCCAGAGGGATGGTGTAGAGTTCTGATTCCAAATTGAAATCTTGGATTTGGAGTTTCACCTTATGGAATTTTTCGGCATTTCCAATTTTGTTGTCGTATGCAACCATTACTTTCATGTTTGGGACTGGATATACAAATAATTTGAGTTTCCTTGAAATCTTGATATCGAGGAAATTGTGGGTACTTCCAGTGTCTATTAGTACAATGACATTATAATTTTTTATATGTCCTTTTTAATTTAAGAGTTTGTGGTTGGGTAATGCATGTGATGCTTGCGAGAAATATTCTTGGTGTGTTGTCTTCTATGAGATATGAAGTGTCATTTTGGAAATTTTCCATTTCTTCATTTATTGATTATGTTGAGTCTAATTCGTCATCTTTTTCTGCCTCCCAAGTGTACAATTTTTTTGAGTTATCTTCGATCTAGCACCTATGTTTGGGGTCCCATTTCTCTCCACATCATTTACGTTTTCCTTCTTTTATCCCTTGGGACTCTAAAATTATTCTTCTATCTTCACGTAGATTGGGTGGTATGTATTTGTCATTTCCTTCCTTTGCTCTGAGGGACACTCCTTGAGTAAACCTTGTTGAATCTTGATTAGCCTTCTAGTTTCTTCTGCAGCTTTTTCTTGCGTATTGCTATTTCTACCGTAGTAACCTCATGTAATCTTAATTCATCTTGGATATGTGGTTTGAGGCCACCTATGTAAGACTGGAGTAATTGATCATCAGATAGTCTAAATACTCGAGTGGTGAGATATTTCCATTGATGTGTAAATTCATCTATGTTGTCTTTTTGTTGTAATCTAGTGAGTTTTGAAGAAAAAAAAAATCTGATATTCCCTGGAATCTTTTAAAAAAACCATTTTTGAAAGAATTCCAATTATATGATTTAATTCTTCCTTTCCACCATAGACACCAATTGTATGCAGTGCCTTCTAGGTACATGGATGTGTATTTGACATTTTCTTCATCAGTTGTAATATTATGTATATGGAAATATTATTCAGTTTTCTTAAACCAAGCCACACATTGGTTATTGTCTTCATTGTATTTTGATAGTTCAATTTTGGATTTGGGAGGATAAATTATTAAGGGTTGATGTTGTGATATAGGTTGGAAATTTGAATTGTAGGGAGGTGTGTTGATTAAGGCTGGTTGTCATTGATGTCAACCCTTAATGAAAGCCATGTAACACAAAGGTTGGGTAATGTATCTAAGATTGTTTGATGTAAAGATTGATCTTTATTATTTATTCATGGTTGATAATAATTATAAATGGATGAACTCCAAAGTAGTCCCCTTATGGTGAAAGCCCTCACGGGAAAACGCTTTGCAGATTGAGTTATCCTAGAAGTATGGTTAGAGAACCCATGCTTATTTGTGGAATAATGAGATGAAGGTCAGTGAATTTTTCATTGAAAATATCCTGTATGGATATTTCTTGTCATTCTATTTCCGGTGGTATGTGGAACGTCACATAACTCCTCACGGTTAGAGAGTTATGGCCATGATAAGTTGGAGAGCCCAGCTTTCGGTAATGGACCCAAGTTTGTTTGATGGATAATGGTATGAGTTTTGATATATTTGTAGGTAATACTATTCTATATGGATGTCACATGTCAGTCCATTTTTGGTGGTATGTGGAATGTCACATAACTCCTCACGGTTTGAGATTTATGGCCTTACGAAGTTGGAGGACCTTCTTATGTCATCTAGAAGCCCCAAAAGGTCAAAGTAGTCAAAGTGATTTAAGATATTTTAGAAGGTAAATAATAAAGTGAATTGATGAGTGTATTATAATTCAAAGTGAATACAAAATAAATTATTTAAATAATAAATTTAATGGAGAAATTAGAAGTGGGTTAACCCTAAAATAAGGAAAGTGGGAAAATTGACCTAGAAGATGTTTTTAAGGAAGCTACTTGGAGAGTATAAATAAGAGTCAAGGCTCTCTCATTTTAGACACACTTGATCATATTGAATACTATAGGTTTTAGAGGTAACCAAAGGATATATAAGCCGAATTTCTTGGGGAAGGTGAAGAAAAGAAGGCTAGAATTCAAGCAAGGATAAATTCTTTTGATGATGCTTTCTAAGGTATGTTATTTACAAGTCATCTCACTATTTCCGCAATAATGTTTTTTATAGAATGATTCAGACTGTGAAATTTCTATTCCATTGAGGAAACATATCCAAGTATATGTGGTAAAAAATTCATCTTGTGGTTCATTGTATTTTTGGAGTTACACTCCGTGGAAAATAGGGTTTGTGGTTAGTCCTAAAACTAGTCAAAACATGGGTGTTTCAGGTAAAAATGTCATAAATTCTTCATAACACATCCAAATTTAGTAACACAAAATGTGTTGGTTATAGTATATCCTATAGTATTCTTTGTAACAGTTTCATATCAATTCAACAAATATTCCGTGTGGGGCATGCTCTGCAAGGTTTCTCTCTAGAATAAGCCAGAATTCAACAAAGTATGTCATTTTTTCTATAACTACTTTTCTGAGAGGTTCCAAGTAGTGAAACCTGGAGTAATTGCATAAAACACACTGAAGAACATTGTGTATCAGTTTCATATATGTATTCATTACAGGTACAAAGTTATGATTATTTCAAGTTAGGGTTGTTGAATTATCCAAAACTAGTCATGTGAGACTAAAGAAAAGTTTGATGTAAATGCTAGTCTCTTGTTGTTTAAAGTTAAGTAAGGTTTGCAGGTATGTGATCATATACACTACGTCTATTACATAGTTATAAATCATATTTGGATGATGAAATTGATGAGGGATTTTGGTTGACCTACAAGTTGGGTACATGGATGAGACAAGTAGTTGATGAGTTGGCACATACATGAGGTGTATAGTTGATGATGTTGGTACATATTGATGAATCATAGTTGATAAGTAGTTGACACATTATTGGTACATGGTTGGTTTCACTTGTTTATGGTACAGGTTGATTACAGATTGTTTGGTACAGGTTGATGCATGATTGATGCACTTGTTTATGGTACAGGTTGGTGCATGGTTGATGCACTTGTTTATGGTACATGTTGATGCATGGTTGATGCATGGTTCAGGTTTATAGAAGTATATCTCACAGTGATAGTGTGACAGTGGTTCCATCATTCTACTTCTACTTCAAGGTGGTTGGGCGGGGCAAGGACAGGTGGTTGTAGCCACCTTCCGGTTGTATCTGGAGAACATAGAGAGTTGTAGCCTCGTTTTGGTTGTAGCCAGAGAATTGGGGACTTGGAGCTTCCCTCAGGTTGTATACTGAGAAACTAGGGGGTTGGAGCCTCCTTCCAGTTGCAGCTGGAAAACAAAGGAAGTTGGTGGTTCCAATGAATGTAATTCTGCAAGACATATAAGAAAAAACATTATGTGGTTTTCTCCTGATTTGGATTTCCACATAAAAAACTAATGTATTGTGTATGTGTGTGATTGTTCATTTCTTATTGCTAATTATTGGATAATAATTCTACATTGATATAACACTTGGATTATTTGAAGAAAAATGATTATAGTTATGCTATTACTGATTCACCCCCCATCTCAGTAATCCAATAATTGGTATCAGAGAAGGTTCCTTCAGAAATCAGTTTAACCACTGAAAGGTAGATCATGGAGAGTACCAACTTGTATAAAAATGAAATACCATAGTTTGATGGATAGAAGTATTATTTTTGGAGCATAAGGATGAAGACATATATACAGACACAGGGATTTCAAGTTTGGAAATCAATTGTAGATGGATACATAGCACCAGCAGTTCCACCAACAAATGACAAAGAAGTGAAACTCGGTGAGAATAATTCCAAAGCCAAAAATGGACTTTTGAATGGTCTCAATGATATGGTATTCACCAAAGTTGCACATTGTAAATCCGCTAAAGAGATTTGGGACAAGATTTGAAATATTTATGAAGGAGATACAAAATTCAAAGAAACAAAACTTCAAACTTACAGAGGTCAATTCGAACAACTAAAAATGAAGGAAGATGAGAATATTGCAACCTACTTCTTATGAGTCGATGAAATAGTGAATGCAATCATAGGATTAGGAGAATAAATCAAAGAATCTGTAATTGTTCAAAAGGTACTAAGATCTCTTCCTATGAGATTTAACCCTAAGATATCAGCACTAGAAGAAATATCGGATCTAAACACAATAAGCATGGATGAACTGCATGGAATATTCACAACAGGAAAATCCAGATGTAAAAGAAGCAACCTTCAAAGCATCAAAAAGATCAAAGCAAAAGAAAAAGAAACAAGAAGAATATAGCAGCAATAGTGACATCTCGAAAGATGATGAAGAAGTGACCAACTTCATCAAAAGACCAAACAAGGGAACTGACAGTAGGTATAGAGGTAAGCTTCCTTTAATTTGTTTTAATTGTGATGGTATTGGTCATTTTGCTAACAAATGTCCTCATAATAAAAAGAGAAATGATGAAGGTTACTCAAAAGGCAAACACACATATAAAGACAAAAGAACTACAAAGAAAGTTTTCAAGAAAATCTTATGCACCAAAGAAGACATCTCATCATCAGATGAAGATGAAGTTAGTGACAGTGAGACAAGAAGAGTTCTATTCATGGCAGTAAAAGAATCTAACAAGTAAGACTCAGAAGAAGCATATGAAGAAGTCGAAGAAGAAATTGAAGAAGCAAAAATTGACTATCAAGAATAATTAATGTGTGTCATAAAAGTTATCATAAGAGAAAAGAAGAAAAACAAGAAACTACAAGCAGAACTAGACAAGAAAAAAGATACTCGAGAACTAGAACAAATGATCACAAAATTGAAGGTTAAAATAGAAGAAGATAAAAGAATTGATGAAGCACTCAAAGAAAAGCTAGAAGAAAAGGACAAGATCATTGGAAACTTGGAAGCAAAGATTCTCGCACTAAGAAAGGATATTCAAAAGAAAATTATGCAGAATAACTCAAAAGTTCTAGATGACATTATTAGTAGTCAAAAATATCATCTTGACAAGTCCGGACTTGGATACAATCAGACAGAAAAGGGATCAAGATCCAAAACAACAGAGCAAGAAACATATCCAAAAATTTATGCAAAAACAATCAAAGGGGATAGGAAGATATGCAAGGAAGATTACAGGAACACTCCACCAAGAAGATTCATATTTCAGAATCAACAACAGACATATAGGCCTTAAGAAGAAGAAGGATTCATAAGAGCGCATCTTTTCAAAAGATGTTCAACTCCCAGGTATCAAACTATATTTTTTGGTTTATGTTATGCATGTAATAATTTTGGACATAAATTTGTGAATTGCGGAGCTAACAACATGAACAATAACAACTTTGAGAGTCATACACAAAGGGTTTATTCAAGAAGACCTAGTGAAACACATAGAAGAAGTTACAATATGTTTGAATCTTTGAGAACTAAAGTGGAATGCTACAAATGTAACAATTTTGGACACGTGGCCAAAGATTGTAGAATGAAATTCCTTCCTAAAGAACCTCAATAGAATAACAACAGTCACAGACAACAACCTCACAAAATGACATGGATAAGAAAGCAAGATCAATATAGCAATAAAGAATTCACAATTTCTCTAACAGCTAAGCAGAAGAAACGTGGTTGGTATGTTGACAGTGGATGTTTAAAACACATGGCAGGTGATAGAGATAAGTTTCTTACATTACGAAAGGAAAGAGATGGATCAGTCTCCTTCGAAAATGATGATTCAACCAAAATCATTGGAAAAGGTACAGTCTGAATTGGGAACAAGAATGAAAAGGTAGAAAATGTTCTACTAGTAGAAGATATTAAACATAATATTCTAACTGTGATTCAAATGTGTGACCAAAGTCATAAAGTTACTTTCAATTCACAAAAGTGTGAGATAAGAAAAAAAGGTTCAAGGAAATTGGTCGCTACAGCTACAAGAACTTCAAGCAACATATATGTGTTAAGTGAAATTGGAAATGAAAAGTGTTGTCTAGGAAAGGAAAATGAAATTTGTCTATGGCACAGAAGAATGGGGCACATACATTTTGATAACCTTGTCAAAGTCAGCAAAAGAGAAGTAGTCAAAGAAATGCCCCAGATCACGAAACCAACCAACACTTTATGAAAGCATTGTCAATAAGGAAAGCAAACAAAGACTAGGTTTAAATCAAAGAAATATTCAATGACAAGACCAATGGAAATTGTGCATACTAATCTAGTTGGACCAACTAAAACAAATAGCTTAAAAGGTGAGAAATACTTCATGTTATTAGTTGATGATTATACAAGATTGACTGCAGTTTTCTTTCTCAAGAATAAGTCAGAAGCTTTTGAAAAATTCAAGATCTACAAGGAAATGGTTGAAAATGAAATCGATTCAAAAATTAAATGCTTGAGATATGATAATGGAGGAGATTTCACCTCAAAGGAATTTATGGACTACTGCAGCAATCATGGAATAAAAAGACAATTCTCCATTGCTAGGACACCTCAACAAAATGGAGTTGTTGAAAGAAAGAACAGGACAGTACAGGAAATGGCTCGAACAATGTTAATGGATTCAAAATTGATAGATATTTTTTGGACACAGATAGTGCATACAAAAATTCACATTCAAAACAGAGTAATGCTTAGAAACAACACAGACAAAACTCCTTACGAACTATGGAAAGGAATACCAACAAATGTAAATCACTTAAGATTTTTTGGAAGCAAATGTTATATCAAAAGAGAATATGGCGGAATGGGAAAGTTTGACTCTCGTGTGTACAAAGGAGTACTTGTTGGTTACTCAAATACAAGGAAGGCATACAAGTGTTAAAATATAAGATTTAACAAAGTTGTGGAAAGCATCAACGTAACAATTGATGAAACAGACAAACCAAAATCAAAGGAAGAAAATGAATCAATGAAACAACCCTTAGAAGAAGAAGTAGAAGATGAAAAAGAAGTAGAAGAGGAAGATGAAGAGAATTTGACAGAAGAAGAAGAGCAAGTTCAGCAAGTGTCTCCAAAGACACCCAGTAAATGAGTACAGAAGAATCATCCCTCAGAACAGATTATCATAAAAAAAGATGGAGGAGTTGAGACTAGAAGAAGAATCTGTTCACCAGAACAAACACACCTAGCACTCTTATCTACAATTGAACCAAATTGTTTTGAAGAAGCCAACAAGGATGAATCTTGGAATAAGGCCATGGATGAAGAATTGGATCAAATAGAGAAAAATGGCACTTGGGAACTAGTTCCAAGACCAAAGAATAAGAATGTGATCGACACAAAGTGGGTCTTCAGAAATAAATTGAATGAAGATGGACAGGTTACAAGGAACAAAGCTAGATTGGTATGTAAAGGATATGCATAGGTTGAAGGAATCGACTTTGAAGAACATTTTCCCCAGTTGCCAGAATGGAAGCAATCTATTTGCTTTTAGCTTATCCATGCTCCAAAAATATTAAAATGTATCAAATGGACATAAAATCAACTTTTATTAATGGGGAACTTGAAGAAGAAGTCTACATTGAATAACAAGAAGGATTTCAATTGTCAGAAAACGCAGATTATGTGTGTAAATTAAAGATGGCCTTGTATGGTCTAAAACAGGCCCCTAGAGCATGGTACTCTAGACTAGATAAGTATCTGCAGCAGGAAGGGTTCAGAAAAGGAAGTGCAGACATCAACCTCTATATCAAGGTAAGTCAAGGTAATATTTTATTAATTGAAGTTTATGTTGATGATATTATTTTTGGTAGTGATGATGACAGGTTAAGCTAGAAATTTGCAAAAGATATGCATAATGAATTTGAAATATCATTACTTTGAGAACTTTCCTTCTTTCTGGGACTTCAGATATGCCAAAGAAACCAAGGAATTTTTATTTCTCAAACCAAGTATATCATAGAAATGATAAAAAGGTTTGGTATGGAAGATTGCAAACTAGTTATCACTCCCATGCAAACCAGTTGCAAGTTGAGAAAATATGATGATTCAAAGTCTACATATCAGAGGAAATACGGATCAATGATTGACAGCCTACTATATGTGACAACATCCAGACCAGATGTAATGCAAGCAGCTGGACATGTGGCATGATTTCAAGAAGAACCAAAGGAATCACATGTATTAGCAGTGAAGACGATTTTCAGATATCTCAAAGGAACAAAAGAGTTTGGATTATGGTATCCAAAAGGAAAGGATCTATCACTTATTTGCTACATAGATGCAAATTGGGCAGGTTGTATTGATGTCCGATGAAGAACTAGTGGAGAAACATTCTACTTGGGTGAGTGTTTAGTATCATGGATAAGCAAGAAACAATCATCAGTATCCTAATCTATAGGCAGAGTACATTGCAGTAGTATCATGTTGTACACAGGTTCTTTGGATAAAACAAACTCTGACAAATATACAGGCTGAGTATGATGAGCCCATTCCAATCTATTGTGACAATACAAGCACCATCAATGTCTCAAATAATTCGGTGATGCACTCCAAGACGAAGCACATTCCAATCAAGTATCACTTTTTACAGGAACAGGTTGCAGAAAGGAACATCAGAGTTGAGTATGTGGGCACAAAAGAACAAGTGGCAGACATATTTACCAAACCACTTCCACGGGAAGCCTTTGAGTATCTTCACCAGAGAATCAAAGTTATTTCTACTCCAAAATGAATTATTTTGAATGCTTATCTTATATGTATTATATGTACATGAGGAAGAACCATAAGAAGACAATTCAATCAGGGGGAGAAGCCCCAGATGGAAAGATACCTTTTCCATTGATGACAAAGGGGGAGAGATTTATCAGATGCAGAGGACAGAGGCATGGTTCCAGGGGGAGAATATTTATCAGATGTAGAGGACAAAGGCATGGTTCTAGGGGGAGAATGAGTGATATGATTTCAGTATTGCATCAGAGTGTTTCCATCCATGCCAAAGGGGAAGATTTTTTATTAAGGTTGGTTGTCATTGATGTCAACCCTTGAAGAGATTCCCATAGCACAAAGGTTGGGTAATGGACCAAATATTGTTTGATGTAAAGATGAATCATTATTTTCTTTTCATGGTTGATAATAATTAGAAATGGATGAACTCCAAAGTGGTCCCCTTATGGTGAAAGCCCTCACGGGAAGATGCTTTATGGAATGAGTTATCCTAGAAGTATGTTTAGAGAACCCATGCTTATTTGTGGAATAATGAGATGAAGGTCAATGAATTTTTCATTGAAACTATCCTATATGTATGGTTCTTTTCAGTCCATTTCCATGGTATGTGGAACGTCACATAACTCCTCACGGTAAGAGAGTTATGGCCATGAGAAGTTGGAGAACCTAGCTTTGGGTAATGGACCCAAATTTTATTGATGGATAATGGTATGAGTTTTGATATATCTACAGGTAATAATATTCTATATGGATGGTACATGTCATTCCATTTATGGTGGTATGTGGAACGTCACATAACTCCTCACGGTTTGAGAGTTATGGCCTTATGAAGTTGGAGGACCCTCTTATGTCATCTAGAAGCCCCAAAAGGTCAAAGTAGTCAAAGTGGTTTAATAGATTTTAGAAGGTAAATAATAAAGTGAATTGATGAGTGTATTATAATTCAAAGTGAATACAAAATAATTTATTTAAATAATAAATTTAATGGATAAATTAGAAGTGGGTTAACCCTAAAATAAGGAAAGTGGGCAAAGTGACCTAGAAGATGTTTTTAAGGAAGCTACTTGGAGAATATAAATAAGAGGCAAGGCTCTCTCATTTTAGACACACTTGAGAATATTGAATACCTATAGGTTTCTGAGGTAACCAAAGGATATCTAAGCCAATTTTTTGAGTTAAGGTGAAGAAAAGAAGTTCGGAATTCAAGGAAGGATAAATTATGTTGATGATGCTTTCTAAGGTATGTTATTTATAGGCCATCTCACTATTTTCGCAATAACTTTTTTTCTAGAATTATTCAAACCATAAAATTTCTATTTCATTGAGGAAACATATCCAAGTATCTGTGGCAAAAACTTCATCTTGTGGGTCATTGTATTTTTGGAGTTACACTCCGTGGAAAATAGGGTTTGTGGCTAGTCCTAAAACTAGTCAAAAACAGGTGTTTTGGGTAAAAATGTCATAAATTATTCATAAAAGATCCAAATTCAGTAATACCAAATGTGTTGGTGAGAGTAAAATATGTAGTATTCTTTGTAACATTTTTAGATCGATTCAACAAATATTCTGTGCGGGGCACGCTCTACAAGGTCGCTCTCTAGAATAAGCTAGAATTCAGCAAGGTGTGCCATTTTTTCTATAACTACTTTTATGAGAGGTTCCAAGTAGTGACACCTGGAGGAATTGCATAAAACACATTGAAAAACATTATGTATCATTTTCATATCTTTATTCATTACAGGTACAAAGTTATGATTATTTCAAGTTAGGGTTGTTGACTAATCCAAAACTAGTCATGTGAGACTAAACAAAAGTTTGATGTAAATGCTAGTCTCTTGTTGTTTAAAGTTAAGGAAGGTTTGCAGGTATGTGATCATATAAACAAGGTCTATTACAAAGTTATAAATCATAATTGTATAATGAAATTGATGAGGGATTTTGGTTGAGGTACAAGTTGGGTACATGGTTGAGACAAGTAGTTGATGAGTTGGCACATACATGAGGTGTATAGTTGATGATGTTGGCACATATTGATGAGTCATAGTTGATGTGTAGTTGAAACATGATTGGTACATACTTGGTAAATGGTTGGTTTCACTTTTTTATGGTACAGGTTGATTATAGATTGTTTGGTACAGGTTGGTGCATGGTTGATGCACTTGTTTATGGTACAGGTTGATTACAGGTTGAGATACAGGTTGATGCATGGTTGATGCATGGTTCAGGTTTATTGGTACAGTTTTGCAGCGGTATATCTCACAATGATAGTGTGACAGTGGTTTCATCATTCTACTTATACCTCAAGGCGGTTGGAAGGGGTAAGGACATGTGGTTGTAGCCAACTTCCAGTTGTAGCCGGGGAACATAAGGGGTTGTAGCCTCCTTCTGGTTGTAGCCAGAGAATTGGGGAGTTGGAGCTTCCCTCAGGTTGTAGCCTGAGAAACTAGGGGGTTGGAGCCTCCTTCCAGTTGCAACTAGAAAACAAAGGAAGTTGGTGCTTCCAATGAATGT
>SNQJ01S0011466.1:145023-160171 GCA_010110895.2 Picea sitchensis | reverse complement strand
ATTGGATTGGGGCATATGAAACAATGAATGAGTAGGAAGAAGATGGATTTTTTTAGTCAAATAGGGATCCTATTTTTCAAGGAATACCTTGCATAAAAACCCAAAGGATGATTTCCCACATTTGTGGATGCCATCTCTAATAAACCTATTAGCATATACTAGCGTGCCTAACCTAGGGGGATTTGAATTGAAACCAGCTAGCACAAAACTAATGAAATTCCCAACAATATTTGTGGCAATTGATTGAGTTATTCCCTTGGGATTGATTCAAACAAGAAATATATGTTTGATGATCCTGAATTTTCAGACACCTATGTGGAGAAATTTCCCATTGGGATGAAAAGGACTTCTATATTTTATGATCTTGCATATTAGGAGAATCTTAAGATTACCCAGTTACCAGATCCCATGCATATATTAAAAACAATTTTCATCTTCTTTATGAAGGCATGTATCATTTAAAAAAAGTGACACATTGGATACTAGGAGAGATGTTATGGCTTCAAATTGTACAATACAACATTGGTCAAAAAAAGAAAGTAGAGGAGTGACCTCTCCTTTGTGGTATTTTAAAGATGGTGATGTCCTATGGATTTTTAAGAAACATGATATGTATGTTGTGAAGAATGTTATATTGGGTGTGAAGGTACCTTGTTTATACAGGTCGACTCTATAATGTTGCTTCACCACAAAAGGACATTTTTCAGGGTTGAAATTGTTGGGTCCTCAAATCATACTATTTTTTGTAACTTTCCTATCATAACCTTCCCTCCAAAACCTGTATTTATTAACCAACTTACACTATATTTTACCCTTTTTCCATGATTATCCTTCTCATCTACAAAATTTGTATATTGAAGAATATCCAAGGTAAATTTTTCATTCTAAGCACATTTATGTTTTTCCTTATGCAATTTGGTTTAACTAGTTATTACTTTTAATGAGTCACTACAAAATCTTTGATTTTGTAGAAACTCATATATTTATGTAGCCTCTAAATTGTTTCTGCAACAGAATCCTTTTTCCATATGGTTGTGCACACTTCAGGTTAAGATCACAACTTGGAGAAGATTCCAAATCAACACCAAAAGCTCATCCACCTCTTAGCCTAGGTCAAGAGTCCTCCAGGTCAGCACATGCGCCGAGTCAAAGTTGTGCTCAATGCATGAACAAATGGCAGAATGTGCTAGTTGGATCCACGTCAAATCAACACGAGGTGGAAACAATGTTGAATGAGAGAAATTCATGAAACATGTCATGAATTTATCCATACATGGATTGATAAATTTCATTTCATACAACCATGAATATTCCATATCTGAATTTCAAACTTGTGTCAGAATAGCAAAGGCAATTTTGCGATGTCAATTGCGAGCGGATGAAGGTGAATCTCAAAAATTGAGGACATGGGTTTTTTGCAAAACAAGCCCATTTAGTGGAAGTGAGAGTGGATTTCTCAAAATATGAAATATATGGGGTAATATGGATGGTTCTCTAAAATGATTTTTTGCATATCTATTGTTGCGGTCGGCCTAAGGATTTGTGGGTTGTGGATCTGTACAACCTTATTTGTAATGTATAAATATTGGTTATGAGAGCCTTCATGGGGGACATATATGGTGATATCAAATTGTTTTAAACTGGTATTGTTATTATGAACTAATACAAAGGATTTAAGGTTACTATTCCATTGTATGAGTCGTGTGCTTTAAGTTTAAAAGTTCAATTTTATAAGTTATCTTCTAGCAGTGTTTCCTGAGCCAAGAGGGCCCCCTGAGGAGGAGTGCATTGCTTATTTACTTTATGTTGGTATTTTTTTCATTATTCAGTTGTGTGATTTATATTTGGTGTTCTTTCATTTCCTACAATCATTTATTTCTATTTGCAACACAGGAAGACTAACACACAATAGTTCTTAATTGAATAAAAGATTGTTTGCATCAATCACAAAAACCCTCATTTATCAAATGATTGAAAGTGTGTGATCGTTGGAAGGTTAATGTTCCATTATGTTAATGATATCAAATGTTTAGAATCGTTCTTGTGGTTTTATTAAAGTTGTTTTCCCGGTATTTGCATTTACTATGTTTCTTTGTAGTTGAACAAAAACTTTGTTTTTGCAGCTAAACCACAAATTGTTTTCATTTTGCATAATAATCATTTAGATATAGACTAGAATTTAATACATGCATATATATTTCAAGCACTTTGTCAGTTTCTGAACCTTGGGTTGATGATTTAATGTAGCAGAGTTCATCTAATTGAACTGAATGACATATTTGGTGTCATTGTCGGGGAAGTGCAAAAAGGCATTAGTTTTTTTGTTTTTTTTTATCATTTAAATGCATATAGAAATGAATGCATGGGAAGAGAGAAAGTAGGAAACAAAAATGACTTTACTATAAATAAATAAAATTATATTATAAAATCTTGATGCATTCACTATAATTAGATATGTAGTGAATCTATCTTTAACTATTTAAACCATGTTAAGAAGAATGCATGGAAAGACTAACTCATGTAAAATGATAACCTGGTGACAAGAAGGTATTAGTAGCATGAGGTATTCAAGACATTGTGTGTTTCAATTTTTTGTATATTTCATTCAAAAGGTAGAAAATTTTCAATTATTTTTGGGTGTTGTAAGAACCCCCATACATCAATCCATTTTTGAGAAGGAGATCTAGACCAGTTGGAAGAACTTAAAGATGCTCAATAATTTGTTGAGTTAAGAAGAAAAAGATACTCCAAGAAATCTCTCAAATCCTTACAATAGTAGGAAACATAATGAATCTTAGGAGGAGCAAATCCTGACAACATTCAAGAACATACATGCACTCTAAAAAGTGATAGAAGTCCAAAAATTCCATGAGAAACATCAAGAAGAAGACCTAGAATATATCAAACAACCATGGAAAACATTTGATGGCAAGCAGACATTAGAACCTGAGATCGAGGAATTTATACCATGCTTATCATCATATTGTTTATGCGTTCAAGAGACCAATCAACAAACGGTAGAGGATATGCATGGCATCAAAAAGGAGGACATACAAAATGGTGGTAATGAACAAGTGAACCAAGGGCATCACGACTACATTGAATTATGGCTCCATGCACCTATCAGTTCACACCATACCTTCACTCTTCAACAATTCTTTACATCATATCGATCAAAGCAGTCAGTTTCTCATATTCTAGTATCTATCAAAGCATATCTTTCAAACCTAAATATGAGTTTATTTGTAATCATGTTACGCACATGGATCCATTGGAAGTATTCCTATAATTGAAAGAGATTTTATTTTTCAAGCAGAGTAGGATAGGGTAGAAGAATAAATAAATAAACAAAATAGTAAACATAAAAATAAGTCCAGCTATGAAAACTAGTTTATTGTTGCAATTGGACCTAAGTTTTGCTTGAAAACCAAGCAACTAGCGAGAAAAATTCTCAATAAGTTTTGCATGTTGGTTTGTAATACCCTTGTTTCCCCCTGCTTGTAAATATAACTATAACTTCCAGAAAGACTGTGGCAGACTGAATATTTGTCAATGTTGGTTTTGGTGAACCTTTTGTTATAAAAGGTAGTGTATATATTTATGTTGATTAATTAAAAATGTATAGTGTTGCATAATTGTTGAAAGGGGGGTTTGCCAAGATAGACCACGTTGTTAAGAGAGAGATAGTGAGGGGAACCATAAATGGTTGAGATGACCCCCACCAAACCAGTACCTTACTGAATTTAATTTCTCAAAACCAGAACAATCCTCTGATCCATAAATGAATTACCAATCAGGTTGGTAGTTGGAAAATCCTCCTCAAGAGTTAATGAGGAGATGGGGCAGGGTACCCATATGTAAATTTTCCAGACATGACCAGGAGCTAGGGATTTGGACCCACGCAATATTGTTGAGGAATTCAAGAAGGGAAGTAATTTGTGGACAAAGGAATATCTGTGTGGAAGCAGAGTGGAGAGACCAACTTCCAGAAGAGAAGAGAGAACTGTAAACTCTCTGGTTTGAAGGAGAACTGAGAAACAAGCTCGTTTTGGGCGCAAGAAGTTGTTAGAATATTTTTCAATCCAACATGATAAACGGGGTTGACGAGTGACTTTGGAAGTTCTCATTGTAGACCTCCTTGCTTGGTACAAAGAAAAATGTTTGCTAAGATTCGGTGGGAGGAGGAGAGTAACCTTCATCCATGATTGTTGCTTAGCAAGAAGAAAGAGTCTCTCTCATAGAATCATGGTCTATCTAGGGGGTGGTCAGCGGTAAATCCATTCAGGAGTGGTTGTGCCTACGGTTGGGTGGAAACAGGCACCCCTTTCAGAAGTTGCTTCACGATCTCTAGTTTCTGATAAGTATTTTCATACTTTGTGAACTGAAATGGAAATGATGATTTAATGTACATGCCTATGACTAAATTTCGTATTTAATGATTAAGGTAGAAATTCTCATTGTCTTTCTATGAATTCCATGCTTTTGAATGGTCTTTTGGTTTCCTAAGCTTATTCTCTAGAGGGATTATGGGATGTGGGACTGCCAGGGAGTCAGGGTAGGGGTAACTAAAATGATTAAGTCATGTCAACCTCTTGAAATTACCTTCGCGAGAAGACTAAGTTTGAATTCTGAGGAAGGAGGGTGCCTCCCTCAGACCCTTCACATGTATGACCAAGGGCTCATGTCCATGTCCTTAACCAAGTCATGGCTAATAGATTAGCGTGTAGCCCATGTGACCAAGGTCTGGAAACCCTGTGCTAGGCTTGAAAGGAGCTAAGCCTTTATGTCTTCGAAACTCCAGGAGTTCGACATTCCAGGGTGTTACTACCTTACCATTTTCAAACCAGTCAAAGGAAACTTGTTGACATGGTTAACCACGAGGTTGATCGATGTCTTGCGGTTTCCCTAACTGTGGAAGATAGACTTGTCCCACCTTTCAACTGTGACCCACTTACCAATCATGAAGTATCACAATTCACAGATCCAAGGGTATTCGGGAGCCCCCTGTTCATTAGATCTACACCAAGGTAGGTGCAACGTTGACTACTTCGGGAAAATAGAGGTGTTGTAGCACCAAATTCCCCAAACGTCGCAGTTATGAATTGATATGAACCATGGATCTGGGGAGTCCATTGAGAACCCCTCTTGATCGTACGATCAACTAGTGAAGGGAATCATGCACAACACTTTGACGAAGTCCTACTTTGGATAGCGTTGTCGTCACAACACCAAAACCCCTGAAGGTCGGAGATGGGAATAAATGAGAACCGTAGATCTAGGGACACTTTGAGAACTTCCCTGGAAGTTGGATCTATGCCAAGTTCAGTCTGGCATTGACCATTATGGGAGAAAGGAAGTGGTAAGCAATAAGAACCCCTGAACACCAAAGTTACAAAGTAATGGAGGTCATATATCAATGGATCTACATGGACGCATCTCAACCGTGAGATCCAATAAGTGGGAAGGTTAAAAGTCCAAAGTGACATGGCACAGAGACATCACTTAGGGTGACGGGGACCCATGTTTGATGTGTCACATGTCACTTGGATTTGTACGTTTCGCAGACCCTATGTTCCCATTAAAATGTGACATGTGTCATCCACCGAAGGGGCCACGTGTCATCTCTACCTTGCCACATGTCACCTCCCCTGGAACTTGCTTGCTTGGCCTAACAGCGCGCAGAGTACTTGGGATCCACACATGC
This sequence comes from Picea sitchensis, assembly GCA_010110895.2. Classification (NCBI taxonomy): domain Eukaryota; kingdom Viridiplantae; phylum Streptophyta; class Pinopsida; order Pinales; family Pinaceae; genus Picea; species Picea sitchensis. The sequence continues at coordinate 154,467 of SNQJ01S0011466.1, read as the reverse complement.
TTTCCTTGTTTTAATGTGCCATCACATGTAAGGGTGGACCCTTCGATATTCTGGGGCTTCATAACTCTGGAGGATTGGGGTGTATTGTTGTAGAAAAGCCAAGGAGGTCGAAGGCCAGAGCCATGTGGAGAAATTTTGGGATCCTTCGGGAATTTGATATTTTGGGACTTCGAAGGATATTGGGATAGTATAAATGAGACAAATCCATGTGGGCGTCATGTGTCCCTCGAATAATAGCGCCAAAAGAGCTTCGGGAGGCCATAAATTTCAATCCATAACTTGGATTTTAGCATGGTGGCAGTCGTTAGAAATCTCATGGCGAGTAGAAGTTGACGAAGATCTCAGAAATAGGATTTGAGATAGTTAAGGAAAATGAAATTATAATGCCCCATCCCTTAAAAGAGTATTTATGGGTTGGGTGTGTTACAGATTGGTATCAGAGCATGGCAACAACACTTGGCCTACTTGGGATCATTAAAATATTATTAGAGAACTTTTAAGGGATAACACCCTATCTAACCCCATTTATAAGAAACTTATCTAAACCTCCACTGAAGAGAGGAATGAAACCTTCTACTGTTGATAAATGTTTTCGAAATCTGCACTGTATGTTGCCAATGTTTCCAAATAAAGAAGTTGAATTCACTTTGCAATTGTGTGTGTTGTTCATAAACTGGTAGATAACTAACTAATGGAAAATGTTTTATCAACAGTCAGGCAATCAATGGACAGCAGGAAAACTACAACGTCAAGGATGGTAACACACCATGAGCTGAGGGAAAGCTCCCACAATAGAGAGGAAGACTTTGATGAGAGGAGGGCGGTGTAAATCCCTCTAGATTTGGATGAAACTGTAAGAATCCTCATGGAAGAATTACAGAGTTGTAAGGCTGAAAATGAAAGGCTCATAAAAGAACGGGAAAAACAAACTGAAATTAATGCAGTACTACTGCAAATCCTATCAGGTATACAAAGGAAAATGCAACATGAACCAATATCCAGTCATGTGGACAGACATCATAGTAAGAAAACTCCAAGTCCACCTGAGATACAAAAACATGGTCCAGAAAGTGGCCACACAAGGAGAAGCACCTCAAAGAAGGCCCAACATGGAGTCAAGATTCATCGACATGGAGTCAAGATTCATCGAAAGAATCCTATGGTGAGGAAACTACCAACTCCAAGGGATCTTCTAGTAGAAAAACTAGTTCACATTCCCAGAGGAGAAGGAAGAAGAGGAAATGTTCCAAGGGCCATGACCCTGAAGAGTTTAAGAAGGCCAAACCACCAACTTTAAATGGAGATATTAAGAAGAGTGAAGAAGAAAAAGTTTGGTTTCTTCACTTGAAGAAGTACTTCAGAGTCCATGACTACTCTGAAAACTTAAAGGCTCGAATATCCATTTTCAACCTGAATGGAAAGGCCTCCATTTGGTGAGAGGACCTTAGGAATGTGAAAGGAATCCATGAGAAGGATTTGTCATGGAAACAATTTGAAAATTACTTCAAGAAGAGGTATTTGTTAGAGAAATAATTTGATGGGAAGACCAAGGAGTTCTATGAACTCAAGTTAGGACAACTCGCGATAGATGAATATATCAAAAAATTTCTTTGAGTTGATTAGGTATGTGCCCTACATAAAGGATGAAAAGATAAATATGCAATGATTCATTAGTGGAATACTTCAGTCCTTCCGGAACAAAATTGAATTTTATTAGCCAAAGACCTTAGAAGATATTATCTAGAAGGCAAGGTATTGCTATGAGCAATTCAAGAATAAGACAGAACATTATGAAGACTGGAAGAAGAAAATTAATTTGAGATTCAAGAAGAAGGGGTTTAAATCCTCAAGATTTAAGAACCATGGGAAAATTTCCAAGATGAACCTTTGTACTAAAAGTGCATATCGACATAATTTCCCATCTCAAAGTGGTAATAAACCCTTTGGAGCAGCCTCGGGTAAGATTGATAACACAAAGAGAGAACCCTTGAAATGTTGGGGTTGTGGAGAAGAACATATGTTGAGGGATTGTCTGCATAGGAAATAGAACAATAAGAGGGTCTACAACATCCAAGAGCCTACCATAGTCAATTATGTGGCTAGGACCATGCCACAAATTTATGCAGTCTTGGATAATAGACAAGTTGACCACCAAGCCTCAGTGGTAGAGATGGAAGGTATGATTGCCAACCATCGAGTTTCCATTTTAATTGACCCTAGTTCTAATTTGAGTTATTTTCCCCCTCAAACTATTGAGAAATGTAAATTACAGCAAGATAAACATGTTAAATCATGGTGGGTACAACTAGCCACTGGAACCAAAACAAAGGTAACCGAGATCATACCAACATGTTGATTTATTATGAATGGATTACCCACCCAAGCAACCCTAAACCTAATCCCTTTAGGATATTATGACCTGCTGATTGGAATGGAATGGTTGGCTACCCATAAAACTAAGTTGGACTGTTACAATAAAAATTTATAGTGTGAAGATGAAGGAGGGAGAAAAATAACCCTACAAGGAATTCAAAAGCTTGTCTGAGTGAGACAAATATCAGCCCTTCAAGTGAAGAAGTATTTCAAAAAAGGATGTCCTTTGTATGCAATACAAGTGTTGAACTCTATTGAGAAAAACATACCAAGCCTAGAGGACCATCCCATATTAAGAGAATATAAATATGTGTTTTTGGAAGAGGTACCAGGTCTACCTCCAAGAAGGGATATTGACTTCTCAATAGAACTTGTACCAGGAGTAGTACCAGTGTCTATAACACCCTATAGAATGAGTACACCAAAGCTAGTTGAACCCAAACTACAGCTAAAGGATATGTGGGACAAAGGCTAAATATATCCTAGTGTGTCTCCATGGGGAGCACTAGCCTTATTTGTGAAAAAGAAGTATGGCACACTCAGATTGTACATAGACTATAAACATCCACAAAAAATCCTTTAGGACAAGATGTGGTCACTATGAATTTGTGGTGGTGCCATTTGGGCTTACCAATGCACCAACCACTTTTATGTGCTTAATGAATAATGTACTCAGAAATTTCTTGGATATATTTGTGTTGGTTTTCATTGATGATATCCTAATATATTCCAAGAATAGGGAAAAGAATGAAGAAAATCTCAATATAGTGCTTCAAGTACTAAGAGAACATCAACCCTATGTTAAATTTAGTAAGTGTGAATTTTTCCAGAAACAAGTCCATTACTTAGGCCATGTTATTTCTGAAGGAGTGGCAATTGACCCTAACAAGATCAAAGCCATTATGGACCGACTTTCCCCAACATACGTATCTGATGTTAGATATTTTATGGGCATATAAGGGTACTATAGAAGGTTCATAAATGGATTCTCCAAGATTGGTTTCCCAATCACCTTCCTTCAGAAAAAAAGAGGGTTAAATTCATTTGGACATCAGAATGTGAAGAAATATTTCAAGAGTTGAAATACCTTATAACCAATGCACTTGTGTTGAAGATTGCAGACCCAAACAATGACTTCCTTGTGTGTACATATGACTTCAAGGAAGGGCTCGGAGGAGTCCTTATGCAAGAAGGACATGTGATTTTCTACGAATCTAGAAAATTGAATGAGCATGAAGTCGATTATGTGACCCACGATGTGGAATTGACTACCATATTGCATGCTTTAAAAATGTGGAGGCATTACCTCTTAGTTAGAATATTTGTGCTTATGACATACCATAGTGGGTTGAGATATATGTTTGATCAAACAAAATTCAATGCTAGAGAGGATAGATGGATAGCTCTCCTTTGTGAGTTTGATTTTGAAATCAAACATATCAAAGGAAAATAAAATAGGGTGGTTGATGCCCTTAGTAGAAGTATGAAAGTGATTCACTTGGAAACTATAAGCACTTGTGAATCAGACGTCAAGGAGAGAGTCAAAAGTGCACAAGAAATAGATGCATTTTTCAAGACTGGAAATCATGCTTAGAGCAAGAGCCCACAGGGATGAAGTATGAGGGTTATCAATTGTTGAATGATGGCATGTTAACTTACAAAGGCAGGTTGTATATTCTGAATTGTGACGACTAAAAGAGGTTCATAATGGATGAACTACACAAAAGACCATATACTGGTCATCCTGGTTATCCGAAAATGATCATGGCCACTAGGAAACTATTTTATTGTCCCAGACTGAAAAAGGACATAGTTGATTAATTAGCTAAGTGTCTGGAATGTCATAAATTTAAGGTAGAGAACCAACACCCGAAAATTATGTTGCAACCCCTACAAATTCCAGAATGGAAATGGGAAACCATCTCCATGGATTTCATCATAGGGTTGCCAAAATCAACCAAACATAATGATTCCATCATGGTAGTTGTTGAAAAACTTAGCAAGGTTGCTCACTTCATTCCCGTCAAGTCAACTTGCAAGGAAATAGATATTTCCATTATTTTCATGAAAGAGATATTTAGACCGCATGGGATGCCTAAGGAAATTATATACGACAAAGATACAAATTTTTGGAAATCTATGTTTGTTGGTTTTGAAACTAAATTGCTATTTAGTACAACCTATCACCCTCAAAATGATGGGAAAACAGAGAGAGTAAACAAAGTGTTAGAAGACATGATAAGGATGCATATAATGCATCAACCCAAGAAGTGGGAAGACTACCTACCACTAGTAGAATTTGCTTATAACAATGGCTATCAAGAGTCATTAAAGATGAGCCCTTATGAAGCCCTCTATGGTAGACAATGCAAGATTCCAATCAGTTAGGATAATCCAGTGGAAAAAATTACAATCAGGCCAAATATGTTGAAAGAAATGGATCAACAAGTAGTCCATATAAGATAGAATCTAAAAAGAGCTTAGGATAGACATAAGAGCTATGCAGATAGAAAGAGGACTCATCGGGAGTTCAAAGTCGGGGATCATGTATATATCTGAGTTAGACCGAGGAAAATTTCCTTGAGGATGGGAGATTGTGCCAAGTTGGCACCGCAGTATTGTGGGCCCTTTGAAATTTTTGACAGGGTGGGGAATGTAGAATATATACTTGCACTACCTCCCAGAGTGAGTGCACATAATGTTTTTCATGTTTCATTACCGAAGAAATATGTACATGATTCTAATCATATAATTTATTATTTTGTGATTCGAGTAGAACCAGAGGGAGAATTTGTGTTGGAACCACAATGCATAATAAACAAGAAGGAAATCCCACTCAGGAACAAAACCATTGCACAGGTCAAGGTGCAGTGGCAACACTTTGGTCCAGATGAAGCTACATGGTAAATGGAGGATGCCATGAAACATGCATACCCAATTATGTTTACTTTTGTACATACAAAACACATCGTCATGTAGAACATTGAGGATGATGTTCCTTTAAAGGGGAGGGGATTATAATACCCATTTCCCCCCTTATTGTAAATATAAATATAACTTGCCAAAAGACTGTGGCAGACTGAATATGTGTGAATGTTGGATTTGGTGAACCTTTTCTTATAAAAGTTAATGTATATATTTATGTTGATTAATTAAAAATGGATAGTGTTGCATAAATGTTGAAAGGGGGGGGGTTCCAAGATAGACCATGATGTTATGAGAGAGATAGCGAGGGGAACCAGAAATGGTTGATATAAACCCCACCAAACCAATACCTTATTGGATTTAATTTCTTAGAACCAGAACAATCCTCTGATCTAGAAATGAATTACTAGTGAGGTTGGTAGTTGGAAAATCCTCCTCAATAGGTAATGAGGAGATGGGTCAAGGTACCCATATGTAAGGTTTCCAGACATGACCACGAGCTAGGGATTCAGACCCACGCAATCTTTCTGAGGAAGGAAAGAAATGAAGTAATTTGTGGGTAGAGACAGATCTGTGGAGAAGCAGAGTGGAGAGACCAACCTCTAGAAGAGAAGAGAGCAGTGGAAACTCTCTGGTTCAAAGGATAAATGAGAAACAAGCTTGTTATGGGTGCGAGAAGTTGTTGGCAGCGTTTTTAGTCCAAGTTAATAAACGGGGCTGACGAGTGACTGTGGAAGTGCTCGTTGCATAACTCCTTACTTGGTAAAGAGAAAAAATGTTTTCTAAGATATGGTGGGAGGAGGAGAGTAACCTCTATCCCTGATTGTCGTTGAGCAAGAAGAAAAAGTCTCTCTCAGAGAATCATGGTCTAGCTAGGGGGTGGCCAGTGATAAATCTATTCAGGAGTGGTTGTGCCTACAGTTGGATGGAAACAAGAATCCATTTCAATAGTCGCTTCATGATATCTAGTTTCTGATAAGTATTTTCATACTCTGTGAACTGATATGGAGTTCAGTTCTTTGGGGTGTTACTACCTTACCATTTGCAAATCGGTCGAAGGCAAATTGTTGACACAATTAACCACGAGGTTGACTGACATATTGTGATTTCCCTAACTATGGAAGATAGACTTGTCCCACCATTAAACCCTAACCCACTTACCAATCGTGAAGTATCGCAAGCCACATATCCAAGGGTATTCAGGAGTCCCCCTGGTTGTTGGATCTATGCCAAGGTAGGTATGGTGTTGACTACTTCAGTAAAAAAAAGGTGTTGTAGCACCAAATTCCCCAAACGCCAAAGTTATGAATTGATATGAGTCATGGATCTGGAGAGTCCATTGAGAACCCCTCTTGATCATCTGATCAACCAGTGAAGGGACTCATGCACAACACTTCAATGAAGTCCTACTTCGTAGAGCAGAGTCATCATAACACCAATATCCCTCGAATGTTGGAGCTGCAAATAAACGAGAACCGTAGATCTAGGGACACTTTGGTAACTTCCCTAGTTGTTGGATTTATGCCTAGGTTAGTTTGGCGTTGACCACTCTGGGAGAAAGGAGGTGGTAAGCAAGTAGAACCCCCGAAAACCGAAGTTATGAAGTAACGGAGGCCGTATATCAATGGATCTACGTGGATGCATCTCGACCATGAGATCCAAGAAATGGGAAGGTTAACAGTCTGGAGTGATTTGGCACACTGATGTCACCTAGGGTGACGTGGACCCATGTTTGACATGCCATGTGTCACCTGGATTTGTACATTTATCAAACCCTATGTGCCCATTAAAATGTGACATGTGTCACCCACTGAAGGGGCCACATGTCATATTTTCCCTGCCACGTGTCACCTCCCCTGGAACTTACTCACTTGGCCTAACAGCGGATGGGGTACTTGGGACACACACATCCTTTCCTATGCTTTTAATGTTCCATCACATGTAAGAGAGGACCCTTCGAGAATCCGGGACTTCGAAACTCCGGAGAATTGGGGTGTAGTGTTGTATAAAAGCAAAGATGCCGAAGGCCGAAGCCACGTGGAAAAATTTCAGGATCCTTCAGGAATTTAGGATTTTGGGACTTCGGAGGTTCTTGGGATAGTATGAATGAGACGAATCCACATGAGTGTCACCTGTCCCTTGACTAATAGTGTCCAAAGAGATTCAAGGGGCCATAAATTGCAATCCAGGACTCAAATTTAAGCATGGTTGCATCCATTAGAAAGCTTGTGGTGAGTGCAAGTCCACAAAGATCTCAGAAATAGGAATTGAAATAATTAAGGAAAATGAAATTATAGTGTCCCATCCCTTAAAAGAGTATTTAGGGGTCGGGTGTGTTACATGGTTCAATATTGTATTACGGTTCTTCAAATCATTTTTTTTCTATGCTTGTATTGGATGATGTGGGATCCCTTAAGGTATTCCTTCCAGTAGGTCATGTCCCATCGACGTTAGCATTCTATCTGGGATCAAGATCAAGAGATATTTATAATCTCTTGGAATTTTTATGCCTCAATGACAAGTTTCCTCGTTGATAGTAGTGGGGTTTCATTAATTCCTCCTGACTTGATACATGGCTTGATAAATTCCAGGGTGAAATATAAATCTTTCGATTGAGCATAGCCATGGATGGAGTTAACCCATATTGCCTCCAAGACACCAACTATTTTGTTAGTCATTGGTAGTGATCAATACAATAACCCGAATTAGATATGTTGTTTTACTTACTGAACGGTCTAAAGAACATGGCATTAACCATCCAACATAGCCCTAGTATTTTTAAGATGATTCTATTTCATTTTGGGATGGTTAAAATATTAGTCAAAGCAATATTGTAGGATAAAAATGATAATTGAGCACAATTATTGGTAATAAATCGTTTTTTAGAGGCACCTGTGCGGCAATAAGTCAAAGGATCAAAATACAAGGGTACCAAAAGCAGGGTTTCTAAAGTAGAGTAGAAATTTTTGAAGTTGAAAAGCATGGAATTGGAGCATGAGATTCCCCAATTGGAGAATGTAGATCCAGAAGCATAGGAAAATGAGAATGCATATCCAGAGAAGAATGAAGAACCAAATCCTAAAACAACAAAGAAGAATAAAAATGCAAGACATAGGACATAGAATGAGGTCAGGGTTTCGAACCCTGAACCGAGAAAAGCTAGAGGACGACCCCATGGTAAAACTACATAGTAATTTGATCAATTTGATATCAGCAGGTTGAAGCTAGAAGAGGAAATAGGGGATAAAAATTCAAAATCCCAAGAATTGGAAGGAAGAGTAGAGGTTGTGCATAATACAAAGAGGAAATCAATGTTATTATGCATTGAATGGCCATAAGCATGACAAAGGGATTAGTTGTAGAAAAAACATGACAGTAGCCAAGTTCAGGACAAATAAGTCATTGAGCCTGAGGAGTCTGAGAAGGAGCAACATAGCAGTTTAAAAAGAATGAATTCAAGCAAAGATCCTAGATCTGAATTGATCCTTATTCCTCCTCCCATTTCGGAAAACAAGAATGAGTTTCCAAATTATGATTATGATGAAGCAAACAAAGGATTTGATAAACCTATGTTGATTATGAGATACATACAACCACTGAGGTTGATAAGGATCCAATGATAGATCCAACATCCACATCATTGAAGGGAAAATTAGTTGGAAAAATTAAGAGACTGTAAGAGGAACTTTTTGAAAATTGTATTAAGACTCAAAATGATGTATTAAAGGCCAACATCGCTCATCTACAAAAAGATAAGTAACAGTTGGAGGCCCAAAATAAATTATTGGTTAGGAAGGCCAAGAAATGGTACATTCAAAGTAGCAAGGCCAAATCAATAATAAAATATTGAAGATAAAATTGAATGAGGAAAAAATAAAGATACATGCATCACTTTCTGGGTTGAATATTTTGATAGATTCTACAGAGAAAATATAAGAGGAAAGGGTCAGCAATTTTGAATTTTTGATGGAGGGAAGTTAATTTTTGGAGGGGTAGAGTACATTTTTGGTTGCATGAGGACATGTAACATATTCCATGTGGGGAAGATGTTGGGTCCTCAAATCATACTCTTTTTGTCACTTTCCTATCATAAATTTCCCTCCAAAACCTATACTTATGAACCAACTTACACTCTATTTTACCCTC
>SNQJ01S0011466.1:106966-126132 GCA_010110895.2 Picea sitchensis | reverse complement strand
GAAAAACTTGAATAAATATTGCAAGTGAAATGTTATGTGTTTAAAGAAACAGGATCAATTTGCAACACATAAATCAAGGATTACTAATGCAAAATACACATAGACAGTAGCATAAAATAATGAACATCAGCACATAAACACAACAACTTGATAAAGGAGTTCACCCCACTCCGGGCTACATCTCCTGGTCTAGCTTCCAATGGATCATTATTATTAAATTGCTCAAAGTTCTCAAAAACATGCCTTACAATGCTCAAAATGACAAACCGACTGCTCCAATGGCTTCCCAGCATCCCAAAACCCCTGTCTGGGCTCTTTTGGCACCTGAAACGGTCGAAAAATGAAGAAGTTAGCCTCCTTGAAGTCTCCCTCTTCAACTTTGTTGTCTCTAGTTCTACAAATCGCACCCTTGTTCTTCAAACCTGGCTCACACGCTCATTTAAGCGTAAAAACTTGGCACCGGGCACAACCGCGCCAATGGTGCAAATCGTAGGACGGTTAAGGCGCCTCCAGCCCTTAACCGCCTCGACTCTTGGTCATATGGCCATAGGACTGCGCGTTTGGTTACAAAGTGGTTAAACCTGTTTTAAAAACCATATAACTCCCACGTGGTTAATACACCGGTCAAACCACGGGTTATATACACGCATTAACCAAAGGTTAAAGTTCCAAACCCTCGCGTGCATTTTTAATATGCAAACTATGGAATATATATATATGCAATGTAATATTGCAATACATTGCAATCCAAAGTAATAAAACACGCGCGCGCCGACAATCCGGGCCACAATATATACGGTCATGTGTATTACAATGTGTCCACGGGTCGGGGCTATGCCCCGACCCGCCCCCCTTTCCACTTACACATATATGTAAATTCAAATAAACTAACCCCCACATACATTTCAAGAAACATACGGTGATGTAATGTTAGGTAGATGTTTGTTAAGGCTTATATAGAGGGGGAGGTTTGGGGGTCGAACCCCATGGACTCCCACATACAATTTTACATAACAAATATAGACCAACCGACGAGGGACACGTGGCACCCATGCATTGGGCCACGTGCCCTCATACCATTTTCTGCCAATGCGACATGTGTCATTACCATATTCGCCAATCAACAACCAACCAGCAGCTGCCACATCACCTTCGTACAGTCTGTATGGTCCTGCCACATCACCGTATGGACTGTACGGACTGTATGGACAGGTACAGTCAACATCCCAAAATTTTGCATGTTTGGCTTGGCGGACAGATCGCGATATCTCCTCCATACGGACTCCATTTGTGAAAGTAAATATACCACCAGAATCAGGAAGACGAGACAGACGCAATGGCACTGTTTTCATCACATTCCGAGCACTTTGAAAATTGAGCAAAATTTGATCCTCTGATCACTTGTACTGAGCATGCAAAAGGACAGGCTTCTGGTACCAAATAAAGACAAAGATAAAGAAATGAAATGATTGATCTCCTTCTTGTTGTAACTGAAAATCCTTGAATGATTGAGATTCCATCATATGTAAATCTGTATAAAAATACAATAGAAGGAAGGAACAAGGGTTGGACCTTTTTGGGTCGATTGTAATAGAGTTTTTCTCCCTCGAGAGTTAATATAAAGCAAATCCGAAGATTCTAGATTCCATCACAATTGTGTTATGAGTTTGTTTCCTTGTATTCCATATCTAATTTCATTTCATATATGTATCTGATGAATGTTTCGTTGTAATTTAGTACAACCTCTTCTATAGTGAATTAATTTTAGTTTTGTATATCGTTTACTATTTTTCCTCTGTATCGGCTATCAGCAAGTATAAGACCAGTGAACACTTTAGATTTCTATATATATTTTATGCCTCATCAGGTTATTTCTTTATCTTTTTCCTCCTCTGTTTACAAGTGAGATTCTCCCTTGATAGGAGCCTTACATGATAGACGACTTAATGTTTTTCTTACACCTCATACACATTTATTAAAACATAACTCAGTTATGGGAAATGGCCTTTGGTTTGCACCCTGTTTTCACTATCAGAGCTATAAACTCTCCTTTATATGACTGAAATTGAGACAACATCTAAAAATTTCTTTGAGATTTTCTTATCATTATGTTCCTCTATGATTGTCCCTGTGACAAGACAACCTAATATTGAACCCAGACTATCAGATCAAACACATATTGCCTTGAGTCTTTTTTATACTATTCTTAAAAAAATCACTACTCGGGTAGAACTTGAACGTTCGTGGGCAACGATTGAAAGGGACGTGAACATCCAGGAATAGTTGGAAGCTAGACATCAACCTAGAAATCAGCCCTAGCTTCCCTTGTCGAAGGTTGACATTTCTTCCTTGTCTACCCCTTACTCACTTTCGGATGCCTAGACATTGTACTTCTAAGCCTTAAGTATAGACTCTGGAACAACACCTGGTCCCTGAGCCCAAAACTCCCAGCAACCGATGCATCCCTGTAACAGTCCAACAAATTCATAACCAGAAAAATCCCAAAAAAAAGACTTAAAAGGGCTTAAAACAAGACCAAAATCCCCAAAAAAACATCCTTCTCCCGAATGCTTCTGTGATCCGAAAACGGATCCAGAAGCCTGATAGGGCTTGAAAAATGCTCAAAAATGAAAGTGCTCGGAATGCAACGAAACCTGTGCCATTGCGTCCGTCTCGTTCTCCTGATTCCGGCGGTATATTTACTTCGTCAAACGGAGTCCGTATGGAGAAGATATCGCGTTTTGTTCAAAAAGTTAAATAGGCAAAAAAGGGGGATGACTGTACAGTCCGTACAGTCCACGTGGCAGACCGTACAGCTGACATGTCATGTCCGTACAGTTGACATGTCATCTCCAGAAGATGACACGTGGCGGTCCGTACAGGTGACACGTGGCAGCATCAGGGTGTGACACGTGGCAGGCAGAAATGGACGTTTGGGCGTACAGTTGGACCAGTTATGAGGTGACACGTGTCACCACTCACAGGGTGACACATGGCACGCTGACGTCATCGGATGACGTGGCGAGCTAACAGGGCGTACGGTTGGGCTGGCGCAGCAGGACAAGTGGCAGTATGGCAGGTGACTAGGCAGATTGACGTGGACCAATCAAATTCTGACACGTGGCATAATCTGGTTGGGTTTTAAAGCACCACGTGGCCCAGTCAGGGGCTGACACATGGCGTCGTTCTATTGGTTCGCTGGGTTATAATGTGTTAAAAGTTTTGTTGGCTCGGCCGAGGGTCGAACCCGTGACCTCCCGGGAGAAAATGACTTAACAGTATTGGGCTAACCGATAGTCCGAGCGGCGGTTCTTGTTATGGTTGCGGCGTTAAATATTTTTGAATTTGGATAATGGTTTGAATGGGCGCAAAAAGGGTCGGGGCCTAGCCCCAACCCTCGGCGCAACAGCCATACCACAGAACCTTGCACGGGACCACGGGCGCAGGGTTAATGCAAACGGCGGGCGGTTAAAACTTAAGTCCACGGATCCCGGTCGGGCTCCATACGACCCGGGACTTTACAACCAAAACGCGCGGGGCATATGTGGATTAGCCCATGGATTCCGGAGCGAATCCCATGTGATCAGGGTTTTTCCCAACAAAATGCACACGGGTAATATTTAAAACCATGGTTATCACAGTTAGCGCCGATATGACCGGGAGCAGGGGCGAGCATGGGGTGGCCAACGCCCTACACTTGGCCACATGGCCGCCATACGACCGATTTTTGGGGGCCGTGCGCCATGAAAGGGGCTAGCACCCAAATATTTTAATGAAGTGGGTTTTCTAATAAAGAATTTGGTTATTTGTAATTTAATATGCCTATTTTTAATTAATTTTCTCCATTTTTGGGGGATATTGGGCATTTTTGGAGGCCAGATTCTTGGAGGAAGTTGGGGATGGGAAACCAACTCCATTCCTATATAAACTAGGCCTATTTGAGGCCAATGGACAGTCATTCAGAGCAGAGTTATGCTGTTGGAAAGCGAAGCCAAAGTCAGTTTGATGCAGGGAAGCCCTTGAGGTGGAAACACTGTCGGATCGTTTCTGGGAGCTTGGAGCATCAGTTTTGCATGCCGTTTCTTTTGCTGGGTTCTTGAGATCTCGGACAACAAGACCAGATCAGTCTTGTAGCCTTTGGGCATTGCTGAGATGTAATTTTTAGCACTTGAGCAGAAATAAAGAAGCCTTCCCCACAAGAAAAAGGCCCGGAGACGTAGGCAAACATTATGCCGAACTCCGTTATCAACCTGCGTTCTTATGGTTTGCTGTTCATTATTATTTTCAGATCTGCATATGTGTATTTGACTGATATAATCCTCTTCTTTCCTCATTCTTTCATTAAATTCTCAAATGGTTAAATTATTCATGCAAGTTTAAAACTCAACCATAATCATTGAAAAGATCATGCCGGATCATTCTGCCCCCTCATATCCTCCTTCCCATTCATCGCCTCCTCCCTTCATTCAATTCCATCCACCTTATCCCTCCATTTAATGCCAACCACCTTATCCCCTTCTCCTTAATGGTTCCCTCCTTCAATACGCTATGTTTTCTTTTAATAAATTAAAATTTATTAAACTTTAATTCATTACCCAAATATTTAATGAGGTAATTAATTAATTAATCAATTAATTAATATACATTAAACAATAATTAATTAATTAATAATATTAATAAATAATAATTAATTAATTAATACATATTAGGACAATTAATTATTTAATTAATTAAACTTAATAAACCTTAAACAATTATTTAATTTTGACAATTAGTTATTTAACTAGGGTTGTTACACTTTTCATGTTTAGAGGGTCTGAAAAGGGCTTAAAAGAAGACCCGCTATATCATGGGAGTCCCAAAGGTGAGGTCAATAGTGATAAGGAATCATGCAAATGAGGCTCAAACTCGTCATCAGGAAAAACTAATAAGGACTCTCGAGCCTATAGTCGTTAGTGACAGCATGGACACCAAAATGCAACGAGGATCTACCTAGGGCATCCATGTTAAGGTAGGCGCTACCACTAAATTATGACACTTCTAAAGAAGAAATGATGGTTCCATGTTGCAACTTGGTGGGATCGATCCTATGGCAAAGCGGAAAAGACAACAAGATGTAGGAAGTGCAGGTGGAATCCTAATTTAAATGCAACGAGTTGGAAAAATGACTTTTTACCAAAGGACCTTCAAAACGACCCAAATCTCCAAAAAGTTTCCCAATTCCCAAAGTAACACTTATCGTGACAATCCAAAGAAAACTCCTGAACCATACTAAATGATTTTTAGTTTAAAAAAAAATGACAAAAGGGTCCAAAAAAATGACAAAAAGAGGACAAAAAGTCTATAAATAGAAGTTGGCAGCTCATTATCACCATTGTTAATTGAGAAATTGACTAAAAGCCAAAAATACCCCTTTGTGAAAAGAGTTGATTTTGGGATCTTTAGTGGATGAAACAACCATCCGCTTGGACCAAGTAAGTACATACTACCCCCTCTTGCAATTTAATTCTTTCTTTATGCATTTAATTTCATTTTTTGGAGGGGGATCGACCTTTAAAAGGTCGGCCCTATGTCCACGTGGGATGTCTTATGACAACCTGAGTGTACACGCGGGCAGGAGAAAAAATTCACACATGTACACAGTACTGTGAGCACTACAACCCACGTGGACCTTCCATTTAGTGTAAATTTTATTTAAAAAATCAAGAGTTAACCCTCCTGAACTTGGTCTATTGCAAGATGTATGTTCACTGGAGAGAAAGAGAGCATGAGGATATTGATGTGTTGGTCGATGAGGACCCTGATCCTCTTGTTGCATTGTTGCAATGTGGTTTGTTAAATTTTTTCCATTGTCCTTTCATGTGAGCACAACCTAGGCTATTGAATGCCTTGGTTGATTATTGCCATCCTGACCCAGAGGTCTTCATGCTTGAGGGGCAGTCATTGAATCCAATGACAGAGGAAATCTATTTTCTGAATGGCCTCTCAAAGAGAGGGGAACCAATAAATTTTTGTACTTTTCCTTCTAGGCCTCACAACATATCAGATTTGATTGGACTCCATTGTGAAACTGACATTGAAAGAACAAACTCGCAGGTGATGATAAGCAAGATTTCAAACTTATCACTGAAAGTGATAGTGTTTCTCATTGGGCGGATTACTGGGTCTGCTTCTTTGCATCAGGATTCCCATGCACACATGAATTTTGCATTTCAGTGCTTAAATGCACAAATATTTGATTGGATCACCACATTACTGGATTGTATGAAGTGTCAATTAACAGAGTGTTGAATGTGGAATCACAGGAACTTCAAGTTTGGGACTATTCTTTGTTCTTTCTTCCTCTTCCAGAGTGCCCAGTTTCAGTCCTAGAGAGGTGATAGAAGGGCACCATGCCTCTATCCCCGTGTTATGCAGATGGGCAATGTTGTTGCCTCGACAGGGGCGAGGACTATTGAGGCCTTTGACAACAAGTTTTTTTCTTGGCGGGTGCAACAGATTTTGGTCATAGAGGACTACCCCTATGCCGGGATTGACTTCTTTAGAGATCCTGAGATACCAGTACCTCCCGAAGAGGAGCAAGGAGAGATGGGTAAGCTTGTTTTTTTTTTTAATTTATTTAAATTTTTATGTTGTTTTTATATATATCATCTTTTTTATATCCCAGAGTATCTGACAGATATGTGTCTATTATGTGCATATGTGGGGTCAGTGCGACCAGCAGACTTTGTGAGGAACAAGCAACGTCCTTGACCAGAGGCCGCACCACCGTAGCCAGAAGACCAGCAGTAGTAGGAGGACCTCTAGTTAGTGAGGCTAAGAGAGTTTTGATATGAGTATAGTGAAACTTTATCTCGCCCACTCACACAATCCCCATGGTGGAGATCGAGGATCTGCCGCCATCTATGCAGCCTCATGTAGTGGGGGCACCACGGACGTGGGTCTGGCTTTTTCGATGTTTGGAAAACGTTGTTGATCATTATAATAGGGCCAACATGCCCTGTCCTTAGTTAGGCTGGAATGCTTACGTGCCAAGGGCACTAGTATATTTTTGAGGGCATAAGCCCCGTGACTCTCTACTAGATGTATTTTTTAGGCGCTTACGCCCACCCATGTACTCTGATATTTTTGATATTATATATGTATTTTTATGTCCTTTTATGTCTTATGGATTACATCTACTTTACAGATGTATTTACATGTGCAGTAAACTCCATTCAAATGAGACACAACTAGCTGAGTGTCTAAATAAACCCAGAGGCGAGAGATACCATGCGACAAAGCATCAAGAAGCAACTCTGAAATTGCACTGTATTTGGCGACATTATTTTTGGTGTCACCTAAACAGATACCTCCTGAAGATAGCAACTAGCCTTAAGATGTGAAAATCACCCAAGTAGCAGAAGCAAGCCTCTAAGTGTGTTGGGTAGCGCCATTCGTAAACCCAACAAACACCTATGATTCACTTGACATCTGCCACAGTGAAAAAGATGACATAAAAAATGACATGTCCACAAAACCAAAAAGACAAAAACTAAAAAGCTAAAACAATGTACACGAACTATACATATGTTACAAGAAGTCACCCAAGGCGACCCACCTATGAGTAATACTTCTTGAGGTAGAGCCCATTTCTATGCTCTGCCAAAGAATTTCCCTCAAAGTCTACCAGACGATAAGTGCCCTTTTTTAGAACTTCTTTCATGATGAAAGGTTCTAACCACATAGGTTTGAACTTGCCTATCCCCAGGGGGTCCTTATCTTGGTCATAGAATAAGACAAGGTCACCTTCAAAGAAAATATGAGGATGAACATACCAATCATACTCACACTTGACTTTTCGCTTATGAGATTCGTTGGCCAAGGCTGCATCATGATGTTTCTCATTGAGTTGTTCAAGGTATAATAAACATTCTTCAAGTGGTGAAGTGTCTGGAAATAATTGTACTGCCAACTTTAGAGATGGGATTTGGCACTCTATAGGCAAGACTGCTTCCATCCCATAAACAAGTTGAAAAGGTGAGAAACTGGTTGCAGTCTTGATAGACGTTTGGTAGGCCCATAATGCTGAGTATAACATCAAATGCCAATTTGACTTGGTTGAATTGATCATTCACTGTAGAATGGTATTAAGAGATTTATTAACAGCTTCCACCTGGCCATTCCCTTGGGGGTAGTAGGGTGAAGAATGTTCTTTCCTCAACCCAAGATTTGATGTTAACTCGGTCATCATTGTGTTCTAAAAGTAACCTCCATGGTCAGTGACAATCTCTCTCAGGATGCCGAACCTTGCTATAATCTGGTTAAACAAAAAGAGGGCGGTAGTTTCGCCATCATCCCTGAACGTTGGCATAGCTTTGACCCACTTGGTGAGGTAGTCTACTGCTACGATGATATAACAGTGCCCCCTTTTTGAACGAGGGTTGCAGGCAGTGTAATCAATCCCCCACTTGGTGAAGGGGCCAACAGGGATGACGGGAAACATGGGAGTAGGGTGTGCCCTCATCTTCCGTGAGACTATTTGACACGGGTCGCACTTCTTGACTGATTCAATACAATCTTTGATTAGTTTCGTCCAAAAGTAACCAACTCGTAAAAATTTTTGGGTTGTTTCCAACCCAGACAAATGACTGCCACATTCTCCAGTGTGGCAATCATTAAGCATGATTTATGCTTCTTCATGAGTGAGTCACCGAAAAATGATGCAATCTACACCTCAATGATACAAAGTATCTTCGAGTATGAGATAGTTCTTGGCCTGATAGCATATGCGGCGACGCTCATCACGAGAAGCAGAGGTAGGGCACTTCAAAGTCTAGAGATAGACAAGTATATCTCCATACCAGGGGTCCAAAGATGTGATCAAAAACATGTCTCCTTGAATAGGTGACTCTTCGAGCATAACATCACTTGACTCGATCAGAAGTTACGAAATGAGTTCCGCAAAAACCAATGACTTTTTAGATTTCCCCGAAACAAAATCTAAGTCAAATTCTTGGAGGACAACTATCCATCTACTGATATTTCCACCAATTACCTGTCGTGTCAACACGTATTGAAAAAAAATCACAATGACAATGATGGTGGTCTTGCAGAACAAGATATAATGACGTAACCGTTGGACAACATGAACTGCTGCCAACGCAATTTTTTCAATGTGGGAATAATTGAGTTCCAGTCCAAATAGGCCTCAGCTCAGGTAATAAATCACATATTCTGAGAGAAAATTATCCTCTTGAACTAAGACCATACCGATGGTCGAATCTGCCATAGCCAAGTATAATAAGAAATCATTGTTATAATTAGGTGGCTGAAGCAGAAGGGGCAGTCGTGAGGGAGCATTTCAATGCTGCGAAAGAGTGATGAGCAGCTTCATCCCAATGAAAAGGAATGTCCTTCTTCAGTAAACGCATAAAAATCTTGGTGATCTCGACATAGTTTGCGATGAAACGCCACAAAAAGTTAACTTTTCCCTGTAAACTCTGAAGCTGAAGGATTGTATGCGGGGGAGGCAACTAAACTATTGCCTCAACCTTGAGAGGATCGACCATGATCCCTGTTGTTGAAACTATCAAACCTAGCATATGACCTGACGTCACGCAAAAACTTTATTTGTTGGGATTCAAGTGAATCCGAAAGTATAAACATCGCTCAAAGATAAGTCGAAGGTGTGTAGGATGATCATTTCTCTTATGTGATCGTGATGCTAAATCATCTAGGTAGGCCTCGACGATATGTTTGAGATCATGGAAAGAAAAAGACATGGCCCACTGAAAAGTGGCTCTAGCATTTTTCAAACCAAAAGGAATCTTACAATAAGTGAATGTACCCCATGGACAAATGAAAGTTTTTTTGTGCTGGTCTTTGGGTTTGATTTGTATTGGATTATATCATGAAAAATCATCCATGAAAGAAAAGGCCTCGCAACCTACACATTCATCGACTATCTGGTCAATAAATGGTGTGGGAAAATTATCTTTGGGACAGGCCTTGTTTAGATCATGGAAATTTGTACATACGTGAATCGTACCCTGTTTTTTATCAATCGGCATGCGATTTGACACCCATTGGGTCAAATGGATGGGGTAGATAAAACCTTCTTTGAGCAGTTTCTCTACTTCAACCTTAATAGTTGTTGCTTTCTTAGGATTAATAGGACGAAGATTTTGCCTAACCGGCCTAGCGTCAGGATAAGTCGTGATTTTGTGTTCAACAATTTTTGGATCGATGCCTGGCATTTCCTTGTAAGACCAAGAAAAAACGTCGCAAAATTCCTTAAATAAATCCATGTACATTCAAATCTCTTTGGGGGAGTAGTCAGCTCCGACGAAAACATTCTCCATGATGCCAGGGGTTTTGGAGATATTAATAGGTATAGTTTCAGCAATGGTTTCCATATTACCCTCGGCATAAACAACATGTGTAGCCAAAGGATTGATAGAACAAGACCTATCTCCAATCATAGTCAAAGTGAATTCCCCTATTTCAATTCTGCTTAACTCTGGGAGGAAGTAATATCTGTGATGGAGATTGTCCCATGGTTTTTCCGGACTAGTCAATGCTTCAATGATTACTTCGTCTGAGGGCAAGACTAAGTCTAAAGAATCTGTATCAGCGAAGGAAACTTGAGCCCAAATAGGCTCTATAATTGGATCTAACTCTTGTGTGTGAGTCAGATCGGGGTCATCAAAAGCTTGTTGGACTAAAGACTATGCCACTTATGTCACGGACAAGGGCATGGACATACCATGGTGCCCTGTCCCTTCCATCGTGGCCGATGGGGAAGGAAGAATCCACATATTGTTGAAGTAAGTCGTGCGAAACGATGACACTTGGAAAATCGCAACCTTGTGGTGGTATGATATGAACTTAACATCGCCTTGAGGAGGTGGGTAATCAAAAGTACCCATCAAAGGTGGGCACAAACCAAACCCTATGTTGATGATGTTGGGTTGAGGGTTATCAATCATCGGGACCACGGATGCCCCCAATGAAGGGTCAAGATGGGAGAAAGACAACTGATCAATGGTTATGATCCAGCCCTCATGTGGAAACAACAAGACTTGAAAAACTGTAGCGACCACTGCTTGCATGGCATAGGTCCAACTCCTTCCTAACAAGAGATTGTGGTCAAGAGACACATCGAACTCTTCAACCTTGACACACACAATCTTCCCTCCTAACTGCATGGGAAAATAGGGGATGATGCCATGTAGTCAGAACGAATGATCGTCAAAAGCGGTAAGAAGAGTAGGTGATGGAGACAAAGAGGGTTGGCCAATGGACTTCCAACACACCAAAGACATTACACATGTTGAGGCACCCTCATCACCCACCGTGCGAAAAATGTTCCGAGTAAAAGTTTTCGTGGTGTAAGCCACTACTATCTAGAACGCTACATGGTAAGGAAGATGAGGTTTTAAGTCAGTCATATCAAGCATGATTGTACCCATATTACAAGTCTCGACAGATCCTAAGGCAACTAACATATTCTTTCTCTAGGAAGGGTAGCTCTGGAGGACCTCCAAACCAGACATCGTACAAGGGGTTTGTGAAAAATCCTCCACCACAGAGTAGTTCTGGGCGACCCTTGCATTTGGGTTGTGAGAAGCTTTCTTGAATGCACCTTTTGGGATGTGTGTAATGGTTTCTCCCAATGTCTTCTCAATCTGGAGAGGAAGAGATGGGATTTCAACTTCTTTACCTTTCTCAGAGGTGCTTGGCTTGCTGTAGTCATGTTTTCTAGTCGATATTTAGGCATCATCTTTCATCATATACACATTTGCAGATGCAGGATTGTTCAAAGATGGAGGGGGTCCTTGACTGCCCCCTTCCATTCTTGTAGAGGCTTGGGTTATATTTTTCCCATGTTGAAATGGGTTTGTTAACACAGCAGGCTACTTCTGTGACAATAAATTTTGGGCCTCTACAAGCCGAGGGAACTGGTGAGTCGGGTGGTCTTTCGTGCACATGTTACAGGGAAAATTCAACTTCCTTTTTTCGTTGTTTCCCCTGCCAGCATTATTAGTGGGTTTCTTATACCCCTTACCCTTCTTACGTTGTTTCTTCTTTCCATCAGGCTGTTGGGTGGCCTTTGGATTTGTCAATTGCACACTGTGTACATTCGACATTTGGTTAGGGGGAGCAGCCAAACCAGTGGTCTGGCTGGCCACTGTGTGTTGTATAGACAGTTGCTGCAATTGTTTTGTTAGATATTCAGTGGGATTTTTTTGTGCGGAACCAATAATACCATCGACATGTGGTCCAATTTTCTGTCTAGTTTTATCAAGTATTGATCATGGTGCGTCCGATAATATTTTGTACAGTAGACCAGGCTGAGAATAAATCAGCTCAAGTTGTTGAGCTCTCACGATTGCATCCTCTTCGGAAAAAACTCATGACATTGCGACGTCATTGGATAACTGTGGGACCAAAGACTTAAGGAACCACTCAAGCAGGAATGTTGGTGGGACTGGCACCTTAATCAAACTCTTCCGGCATCTCCATTCTCAGATGTGATCAGAGATATGGTCCTCCTTTGTCTATTCGAAATTGGCCACAATTTTGTGTCGGTGTCGTATCTCACAGGTAATTGGAAATGGTTTAGGAAAGCCATTGCCAATTCGTCGAAGGAAGAGTATCTTGAGTGGTCGAGCTCAATGTACCATTTCATAGCACTCCCAATGAGAGTGCATTGAAACAATCAAAACTATACAGAGTCATCTTTCAACGAATTAGATGAGAACCAAAGGTGAAAGGTAGTCACATGATCTCCTGGATCTTCCTTAGGATTGGCCTCAAACTTTGGTATGTCTGAAGGAAACTTCGTTGGCATAGGGGGCCAATGCGAATCGTGACAGGTAGGGTCATTCAACAACCTTGTCAAGTCTGGCAAATGAAATATTGCCAAGAACGATAGTTTGGGTTGATGGTTATAACCATGGAAAAAGGGGCCTGGAGTTTGACTGGCACCAAGTTGCTAGGAAAAGTTGGGTTGCTGGCAAGGGTTCTGGTAAAAACCATGGCCATGACTAGCATACGGATTCTGCATTTATGGAGACATTATTAGTTGATTTCCAAAATAGGACATAGACAGTTGGGCGTGCATTGCATTCAAAGGACTTTGGGAAGGGTTGCCCCATGCCGATCCCATGGGCATAGGTCCTATGCCTTTCCTGGGGTTCCATTGGTTGTGAAAGGGGTTTCCCCTGATCAACATTCCTGATGAGTAAATTGATCCTTGCCATGAATTCCAAGGTCCTGGTGCGGAAGGAATTCTTGGGTTTTCCCCCTGTGCAGGAAAAGTACCCTGCATAGGATTTGGTTGTCCATAACCAGGATTGCCCCTAGTCGTAAAAGCAGCTGACAAGAAAGTGTTGTTACAAAACGCTTCGAACAAAGAAAATGGTGTCGAACCTATCGGCATGCTATGAGAAGTTATCCCTTAACTCTTGGCTCCAAACGAGCTATGGTGTGTGTTCGGTCCGGTGGAATGATGGTCATCACCACTGAGCGAAGGGGACGAAAGAGGGATATGAACTCCTCTATAAGGGGAAGCATTAAAGGAAGATGATATGACCCCCATGGATCCTTGTAGAGGAGTGTTAGAGCTCTCTACCCCCATACCTAAATTCTGTAAAGTGGAGAAGGAAAGTACAGGGCATGTACCTGAGCTAGGCATCCCGAATGAGAACGGAGGGCCCGTCGCACTCTGTGTGATAGGAGAAGTGGTCGCCACTAAAGATGGGATCGGACCACTAGTCGAGGTAGAGGTGGTCCAAACCATGGTGGCTCAGACTGATGATGGTGGTTTAGGGAGTGGAACACCCCCTGCGGTGACAACCATAGTGGGAATAGGAGAATTCCCGGAAGAAGTGGCAGCATTTGTTTCCATTGCTGCATGTGACATTGTCTGGCGCTCATAAGGATAAATCTATACGATGAAGGGTGTCAAAATATTAGTGGTCAGAGTTTTAGATGTACCAAGAGCTTCCGCTCCAAGGTCTGAAATGGTTGGTTTCTCTAGATTTTGGTCAGGCATAATTTCCTGTGACCCAGTTGCTTCAAAAGATCCTTGTTGGTCTAGGTTTTGCCTTAGCGATGGTGAGGGTGGTTCCAGTGTAACTAGTGGTAGGCCTAGAATCCTTTGTGACCATCAGAGCTCATGATCCTCCACTGTGTGAGAAAATCAAAGACACACTAGGGATTTCTATTTGTTTAAGAACAACACACACTAGAAAAATTCCCTACGAGATAAAACAAGCAATCACTAACTGGCTGGAAGAATAGTTACAATAACCAACACTAGAGAAACTTACCAGTGCAAGTGAAACTCAAATATGGAAGCACCCTTCGGGTATACTCTACAAACTGTGGCTTGATGTTTGTCCTAGGTACCATGGTCTACCTCCGCAGTCACCTGTGTAAGTCCCTAAAATGAAGGCAACTAGGTTGTCAGTGCGTGAACAGTCACCAGGTGGGTATAGTTGATAGTCGGGTGGACTGCAATGAGAAGGGTATAAAGATTGAAACCTGTCAAGGGTATTGAAAGAAAATGGTCTGGAAGAACACTAAGGACCTCGAAAGGATTCAAGACCCACGAAGATCCATGTCAAATGCTATCGACAGAATCCCAAGACAAGCCCTCTATATGCGTTCCCCACTACGCTTGGTCTGACTTTGGAGGGGTTATCTCCGCTACCTTTCTGCACGCGAACTCATGTTTATCCCTTGTGTTAGAGGGGGGTCCTAGATAAATTTTATGATACTAGACTTTTAACACTCCCTAGCACAGACTCTTATGTATGTTTTGCAGCATTGAAAAGTTTCCTCTCCAACCTAAATCAAGGCTCTAGCCTAGACTAGTTGATGAACCCTACAAACATAAAGTCTAGTTGATTTTAATTAATCATTAATGTTTTATGGCTTGTCTTAAGTCAAAGGTTATGAAAGTGAAACTAGTGATGTTTTGAGAGACGAAAGAAAATATAAACAAAAAGCTGGAAACCAAATAACTTCTTCTTAACAAATTCAGATTTGCACTTTTAAATTCTTTAACCAACTTTTCAAACTAAATTTTTTCTAAGACCTTTGAACAACAAACTGAAAATAGGATTTCTCTTGACTACGAGTTACTTATTGTCCTAAGTAAATAGCCAAGAGCTTATGAAAGAAAAACTTTTTCCTGGTTATTAACACAAACCAACAACTACTTAACCAAACCAAGAAATAAAAGATTTTTTTGTTTTATTTAATGCTCACAAAGAAAAAAGGAAAAATGACAACAAGTGAAGACCAAGAAAATTTCTGGCCTGAGCGCATATCAAAAAGAGTCACTGACAATAACACACAAGCTGATTAAAGTAGACTCTCACACTTGTCTAAAAACCCTATGAAAGAAAAAAATTGAGGAAAACTTCTTAATGAAAAAGGAAGCTATTGTCGTAATCAGACCTAAGTTGTCGACTGCTATGATAGACACCAAGACTAAATCAAAGAAATCCCTGAGAGGTATAACTATTGATAAGTAAAAGGATGACTGCCTCTCCTTAAACAAAAAATTTCTCAACAAGCACGCTGCTGACAGTTCAACAGCTAGCGTGTGCACGTGATCTATGTAAGGTCAGGGAACATGTACACACATGCAGGCCTTATACAGGCCACGTGTACCTCTACAACTCTTCAAAAACGAAAAAAAAAAGCAATCAAGAACTGGAAACCACCCCAGCCTCTACCTCGGGTGATACTTCATCTTCTTCGCAGGTGTTGCCGAAAGGGCCGGTAGTTAGGGCTTTGTTGGTGCGCTCTTGCGTTGAAACCTAGGTCTACCCCTATTCTAACAAATCCCTCTTAACATTAGTGATGTTGAAACATAATAGGTTTGGGATAAGTTCCCAAACTGTTTGGTTATATCGGTTCATCAAATTGTTTCTAGAAGAGTATATCTTACGGACAAGGTTCACAACAAACTTGGAATCCCCAAAAACTGAAATGTGACAACAACCAAGATTATAGGCATTTTCAATGCCTAATAATAAAAGCTTCAAACTCACTGACATTGTTCGTGCAAGAAAATTCCATCCTATAAGAAAAGTTATAGATCTTTCCTACAGGAGAAATCAAGATAATGCCATCTTTGTTTCCTTCATTTGAGCATGAACCATCAAAGTGCATGTGCCACATACCATCATCTAAATCAATTTTTTACAAGGGAATGTTATCCTACTCAAAAAATATGGAATACACTTCTAGTTCCTCTTCGATATAGTTTACATTAGCTTGTGGGACATTCTCTATGTAAGGTGAAATCCTTCCCTCTCTAAGGACTATAATGTTTTTACCATTCTGAGGAATGGATAAATGTTTTTCGTCGAGTGAGAGGTATCCACCCATTAAATCTTGTCAATATCTTCCCAAGATGATTGAGTAATTTCTTACTGGCATATCAATTACCTAAATACTAAGGGTTGTCTTTATTTCAGGGTGTGTGCACAAAACTAAGGTCACATATTTAATCTCACCTATGGTATTTTGTTTTACACTATTATAGGAGAGAATTCTTCTAGAGTTTTCATTTGTGCAATACAAGCCTAGCTCTTCCATAATAATCTTCGACATCACACTTGGGCCCAAACCGCCATCAATGAGGCAACAATGGGCAATCTTATCCATAATTTTTACAGAAATATAAAAGGGTGGATTTTTTACAGGGTATCTAAAGTTATGTACACCTACTTTATTTACAGATGAATCCTGTTCATTTACCTCTTTAGATCATTTGTCTACAATAGAAGATTTTCCTTCCATTAATTGTTTCAGATGCCTCTTTTGTTCAGGGACGGTAACCATGTCCATAAGGGTTACATTTTCTTTGATGTTGTCCAACTGATTTAGGATATCGTACTTGGAAGAGGGGAGAGGGGAAGTAATTCCTTGACTCTCAGGAACCTTAGGAACCTGAACAGTAGTAGTGGGTGAGGATGAGCTCGGGCTAGAAGAATTGCGGGGAGGATCAAATTTGCCTTTGGGAGCATAGGATTTGTTCCTAGTATTGATGATCATGATGTCTTCTGGCTCTAAAAAATATAGGACAATGATGGTATTTTTTGGTCTTTTACCAAATATCTTATCTCTGGAACTCTTCCTTACATCACATGTAGCTTCCTCGTGGTGTTCCTCGCAAAATTTACACCAACTTCGAGGCAAGATAGCTTTAGGATGAAAATTGTTTTCAATTGGGTTTCTAAAGGGGGGTACAGAAGAGGATGAAGCTTCAGGGGTGAGAGGGGAGACATTCCCTTTTCGCTCATACGCTATCATACGATTATTCATATATTGTACTAGATGTAAGAGGGTGGACATGTCTATTTGTTTAACCGATTCTCCTTGAGGAAGACCTGTTCTTTCAAGCTGTTCTTCATACTCTAAACAAGTATGCAGAGTGGAATCGAGGTTATCAATGGATTTTTCCTCAATCCTATGATGGTAGGGGGAAGGTAATGCATTGTAGTAATGCATGAAAGCATCTTGGTTATGAGGTCTAATGAGTTCATGGATTTGATTGTATAACTTAGTGAAACACAAGTTGAAGGACTTGATGGTCTCACCATCCTTATAGGTGATGTTATTGTATTCCCATAACTTTTTGGATGGGATTTTAGATTGCTCATAAGTGGATATAAACCAATATATTAACTCATTCCAAGTAGACAAGATCTTAGGAGGAAGGTCAAGGAAATCGGCCCCAACCTTTCCTTCCAAGGAATTGACGAATAAGCGCATGCAAGTATCATTGTCATTAGCCCCTATGTTGTGGCATGCATTAGAAAAATGCCACCATGTGTTCATTTGTAGTGACAGTGTTATTTCTCGAAAACCTGGGAAGATGTTATTTGAAATTAGGAAGTGGATGAGTAGAAAGTGCTAGGTTAAGAGGAGAGGACACATTCCATGGTGTGGTTGTAGCATCTTCTTCAAACTGAAGAAGCCCATACTTTTTAATGACTTTGGTGGGATTTGTGGTAGATTGGACATGTATATGGTGGCTATATAAGATACCAATCACTGATGAAGATGAAGACCGAGAGAAGGAAGAACTTCTAGTGCCACCAAAGCCACCATTAGATTCCATCTTGTGGATGATAGGTAAAGGAGAGAAAGATGAACTGGAAGAATCAGAAAAAGTTCTCCTTAGAGAAATTTGTTCGGTTGACAACACAATGTTCCTTCTTCCTATTTCAACAGTAGGATTAATTTCAGGTGATAATCCTCTTCTTCTTCTAGAAACACGAGAGTCTAAGGACATGAAAGAAAGGCCAAAACTGAAGGAATAAGAAGGTTACTATTGATTTCTAGGTTGTCTACGTCTAGATTCCCAATGTTCCTGGGCACTAATATCTCATTCAATTGCTTCCCATGAATGATTAAAATCAACACGAGTATTGACAGTGTCTAAAATGGTATTGAACAAATTTAAAGCAATGTTGGTCTGATCTTGAAGACTGGGCTCAATATTGGGCTACCTTGCAACATGCACAGTAATTAATAAATAAAATATTCAAAGAGTCAATATCATAAAAAACATATGTATCGACGCTAATCAAGCATAAAATTAATCAGAGATATTGAAGATCTCCCCAGTATGGTCTCCAAATAAATGTTCAGGAAAAGATATGAAATGATCTTACTCAAACATTTTCAGAATCTTCTTGGCTAAAGAAAAATAGACGGGAATATCACCCTATGTTTATAGCCATCAAAATTAATATCCTAACTCACAAGTATTGATTAGTGCTTAGGCTAGTTTTTAGAAAATAAAAGATTGCTGAAAAATTCATTATTTATGTATTTTTATGAACATAACTGTTATCACTGAAATTTCGTCCGCACAGGGCGACAAGAACTCCGCATCATCAGCACAGAAAAACAGTCATTCATGGCACAAGGATTAACTCCACAGCACAACAAAAGGGCGAAAACTATACAAAATTGGCTAAAAAATTAAAAAGCGCATCGCACCTATGGAAAACGCGCGCATGCGCGCTACATCTTCGTACATCGGGCGCATATGCGCGGCTGTGGAGTACAAAACCCGCGCGCCTACCAAACGGCGCATTTATGAAGCTGGTCGGCCTCCCAACCACTATTGGATCGGCTCCCAAGTCGAT
>SNQJ01S0011466.1:86983-106503 GCA_010110895.2 Picea sitchensis | reverse complement strand
GTAAGCACTCACTTTTTTCTCACACATCGACGAAAAGAGTGCAAACAATAACAAATGTTGAAATAAATATAGAGATAGAAGTAAAGACACCAAGTCGATAATCAAGACAGATGATACATAAAGCAATCATTTATTTCATTCCAATTCATCAAAGAGTGATTCTCTTTTCAAAATTTTGTGAAGAAGTTTTGGACCAAAGTCAAACTTAGACGTCTCTGATGAAACATACAAAAGGACCTCTGAAAAAAATAAAAAACGAAACTCTAAAAGATGGATCAACTTGCCACAAATTGCTTCCCACTCGACTATGCACAATAGACTTTATCAGTCATGAAAACTAATTCACAAACAGACAAGTCTACATAGACTATCAAATATATATCAACACCTCTGGAAAACAAGTGTCTAAATATTCATCCCTAAATCTTGTTGTCTACAATAAGAGCCTGCTATCATAAAAAATAATTAGGCTTGATAAATTAAGGAATGGATGAAAACTGAACTATCTCAACACAAACTCAAAGAGAAAACCTTAGTATGCTTCTCCTTCTATTCTCCCTTTGTTCCTCCCTTTCCCTTTGCCTTTAAGCAAATTAGAATTGGTTGAAGTAGTTGAACTACTTCATTAGTTAAGTTAACTAAAACTCAACCAACATTTCGTTAGGGGGAAAAATAATAAATCATAATAAGGGTTTTAAATAAATAATAACTAGTAGGTGGGACCCCTTGTGACTCCCTTTAGATTTTAACAATCATAACACAACTAGTTAATAAAAAAAAACATCCCTCCTTGTGACTCCCATTATCGCATTCATATTTGACAACTTGTCTCAATGACAATTGGATTTGTTTCCAAAAATATACTACCCATATATCCAAAAAATAATGTGCTTTCCAAAAATTCAGAAGTCAATTGTTCTCAACAATAAATAAATAAAAACTTAAAATCCATATTTCCCAGTCTATGAGGCAATCTTTCCCTTGTTGCTGCTATCACCTTTTTATCTCTCTGAAATTGTTTTAGGCTGTGTGGATCCTTTAGGCCTAATCTCACTAATCATATGAGAGCAATCATCTCTCAAATGCATGTGGGAGGACACAGATTTATCAGAATCATTTGAAGGTGAGGAAGGGGTAGTAGTGGATTTTCCTTTGTCAGGGGCATGGTGGGCCTTGGTTTTCAACCATTTACTTGAAAATCTCATTCCTGTATGGATAATTGATTAACAAATAGTTTCCTTAACAACCATACATGACAACTCTTTTAAAATATGAAATAAAATTTGGCTCAACAACATACAAACTCATGCAATCCAATCCATACAAATTGTTTAATCATTGACAATGAGCAGGGGATTAGCAAAGGTTTAGGGATATGCGAGGGGTTTTTATTAAGCAAAAAAATGTTAAAATGAGGGGGGAAAAGATCATGGTTACTACTCACAGACAACAAACAATCAATTGTAATGTAAACCAAAGAATATATCACTGTAATCCATCTTAATCTGTCGTAATACAGAGTTCCTCTTAACTGTATTTAAATTTTAGGAACAAGGAGTGAGTAATGAATATGGAAAGGTGAGGGGATTGTAATTAGGGAAAAGTGAAATAATGGTAGGGGAAAAGAGCGAATATTGTTCATAAAATCAATTAAGTAATCCATAAAACAATTTTGTATTTAATGCAAACGATCCAACACTAACTAATTACTGTGATCAATTAACAATTGTTGTGGGTATAAATTAACCATTACTGTGTGTTAAACTTGCTCACTGTTCTCATTTAAATCCTAAACCCTTTCTATTAGACAGTGCCATCATACGCAAAATAATATCCTTCCAAACAAACTATATAAAGAATCATGTTTCCTTTCATTTCTTCTATTTAATATTAAAACAAAATTCTAGTGAACACACACTCATTTGTATCGACTATGTTCAACATCCAAACGATCAACCACTGTCCATGAATTATTTCCTCAATCAAACACACACATAAAAATCTTGCCCGATTCCATTTCTCTAATCAATTTAATAATCAAATTGCAATGAAATCATACTGTTATAAAACCCATGCCCCTCTCTGATGGGGAAATCAATGATACGATGCATGATATCCATCAACATACAAAGTGGAAAACCAAAACATGATCATCAATATATCAAATTGCAATAATCCTGATTGGCAATTTAAACACACAGTAACAACAATCATCATTTCAACATATACGATGTTGTAGGAACACACAACCCATTCAAAAAAACACAAGATCATTTATGTGACTGTACATGTCTAATTACTCTGAATCAAAACATCAAACTATGTTGAGCTATCAATCCAATACAAGGAGACAACAACTGTATGCCCAATTCCATTTCTCAAATCAACCAATTTAAACCATGTTGAACTATCGAATCAATTGCCACAACAAAAGAATACAACGATCATACACCAATAAAAAAAAACCATTGTGGTAGCTATTAATAGAGACAACCAATAATCAACCATTGTCTATGATACTCCACCAACTCATAATATTCAACCATGTTCCCGACCAAAAAAAACTAGTTTGTTTATGAAAATCGGGCTTAAAATAATCAAGGGTGGGCTCTGAGTAATCAAGGGTTTGTTCGGTGAAACCAACATAGGGAGACTTGAGTCAACCACATCATTTGCAGAGGAGAACCCTTCAAGACAACATGGTGGACACACATGCCATGTAACCATTTGTTTGCAAGATGGGTAATAGTTCACGCCAAGCAGGAGAGATTATAAATAGAGGAGCGGAGGTTCCTCATGGGCCAAAAATGTAACACTGAGAACACATAGGGAATAACCCTCATGGTTTTCTCCAATCAACCCAAGTAATGCTAATATAAAAACAAAGCCATGAAATAGAAATCAACCTCAAAGAAAGATCCTTTGCGTAATAACCATCATAACCAATGACACAGGCACCGATAGTATAAACGAGCCCATACCCAGGTTAAATGATATGCAGTGACACAAGGTGGCTCGAAATCAAACCCAACAACCCCATAACAACAAATACGACCGGGTATGGTGAAAAGAACTGTGTGGAGACATCCAACAAATCTGGACCGAAAGAGCCCTTCAACAAAAAAACATAAGGACAACAGAGGGCCTTCATGGCTTCCACCACTCAGAATAATCAATGAAACTGTGAATTCAACCATCATTTTCCATTTGCAACGAAACCACAAATACAACCATTCCAAATAAATATCCCAAGTTTACACAGTTTCCAGTGTAAAGAAAAGCACAGACTATTACATCACCGAGCCAATATCTATTTCATAACCCGAGAGAGGTCATGGATGGAGAAAAAGACATACCTGTAACCAAAAAGCCTTAAAATGTGAGCTTGGCCGAGCAGTTCTTTCCTCGCCTGAAAATCAGAGCATAATGAGAGCGAAACACAATTGAATAGTAGTCAATCTAGGGTGATGACCAATGTGAGAGGCATGGCGTGATGTACAGTAAATGCATGTCGCCTCCATCCTCCACTCATTCAATTACTTAGTACATGTCAGCCAACCTTCCATCAATCCATTTAATTAATCTATGCATCGAACTTAACATCCATCATTTCTCAAGTGTGCCACACCATATAACATCAAACATTGCCAACATACCATAACGCATATTGAATATGCCTTCATATAACTCAGTACATCGAATAGCCACTAACGTTTTTAACTAGCAATAACAATAATCCTTTTAATTCCAATGCATATAGTGTAGCATATCATAGGATAGTATAGGATAGTTTTTTTTCCTTGTATTTTGTTCATATTTCTTTTATCTCTTTTCAATTTCTCTTATTTGTTGTTACTAGCATGTATCTTGTGTAGGTGTCACAGTAATGAATGAAGGAGCAAATAGAAAAGGTAACTATGGATAACATAAGCCATCATAACATGAAATTAGAGCCTAGAGAAACAAAAACAACACATAATATGCCCTATCCATCATCCATTTGTCAGAAATAGAACCAACATTTCACCATCAATCATGTAGATCCCTGTAAGCAGTGTTGAACATCAGCATAAATATCAAATAAGAACCTAATCCTCCAATCTACAAGGGGGTCCCACCTACTAGTATTATATATATCATTAGCTTATAATTAATAGGCTTTAGAAATAATCTGTGGGCGAAATCCTCATTGTGATTTTAATCGTGTTGGCACAGGGGAAAACCTAGGGTTCAACGCACCAACAAAACCCTAACTATCAGCCCTTTCGGTGACACCTGCAAAGCAAATGAAGTCTCACCCGAGGTAGAGGAAGGGGGGTTGCAGGACTCACATGTCTACAACCTAGTTGGGACACAGATATGTGATTACAACACTTAACAGAGCACTTAACCAACAATATGCATTAATTTATGATCCTTATTCACATCGCAGATTAACCCTTATTACATATAGTGTAGTAGTAATCACGATTAGGCACATCTAATCATTTATCACATAGCATTGAAGCAGATCTAGCATTTATTCATATATAAAGAACTAAGCATCAATGGATCTACCTATCACACATCAAGAACAGTGCACTAAGAAAATACATACATAAACATTATGAACAACATTACACAAAGAACAACAACACAAGATATACGTGGTTCACCCCAGTGTGGGGCTACGTCCACCAACTTCTTCTTCTTCTTTATTAGTCTTCAAGCTTCTTACATCCCTCTACTCCTGTGTACAAATCCACAGAGCCAACTCCACCAAGGGACAAGAGATCTACACGCACCTCGCCAGATCCTCCTTCCCCGAATTAGGGAAAAAATCCTTACACAGTCTATGCACAAAGTCTCTTACAATACTCTTTGCATGAAGCCACTAGTAATGCCCTAATACAATGACCTTTCTAAGACAATTACCTTCTACTTACGTCGCCTAGATACTCATTTATACATTACAAAAAAGCCTAAGCATGGGTAAACCCATGGGCCAACATCCCATGCCCGTTAGATAAACCCTAAAATCCCAAAAATCCCGCAAAATGGGTGATATTCTGCGATCTCCACTTCGCCTAGGCACTCCATCTTCGACCAGCCTGTCAAAGTCCCAAAAATGGTCAAACATGACCAATGTTTCCTCAAAACTTGGTCGAGGGCCAAAAGGTGTTACACATTATTTTCATCATCCATATGATTGTCAATGATGTAAACCTATATGTTGCCTTCAGAGGGGTTAGTGGCCTGAGTTCCTAAAGAGAGAAGGGAGAAGAACTTTTCCTGAGAAAAGAAGTTTCATTTTCCCTTGTAAAAACCCTGTAAAAAAGGAAGTTCACAGGTTACTATATAGGCAAGGTTCTAGAATTCTTGATTCTCATAGGTTTCACCATAGCTAGGTTGCGAGAAGTTCACAGGTTGTTCTATAGATAGGGTGCGAGAATGCTTACATGTGGGAAAAATGAGCATTTTCTCGAATCTTCTAGAAGGAGAAACTTCCATGGTGAGGTGGCATATGAATGGTGTGGATATTACTCGCTTTCATGATTTAGTGGGATCATATTAACCTCCTCACCTTATCCTCTTCAACTTATAAAAGCAGAGGAGCTCTCATGGAAAAAGTTATCTTGGAGCTTTTGGGATTGGCTAAGTTGTTTTTGGCTTGGGATTGTTAGCTTGGTTAGAGTGGCTTTGAGATTTTCTTTGTCAAGATAGATTGTGAGTAGCTATTAGATCCATGGTCTCAGAATCCTTGGAGCAAGAAGTGTGTGGGGAATGAAGGACATTTGGAAGGGACCTTACGACATCAAGGCCATGGTTGTAATCTCTCTTTCACACTTAATATGATACAATAATATGATTCTTTCCTATAAAGCTTGTTGTGTTTTATTGTATGATTCCTTGATCACATACATAGGTTTATATTGAGTTTATGCTATTGCTATCACTTTGGTTGGTTGCGTTCTTTTGCAGGATCATCATTGTATGAGCGTTGGAACAGAGCTAGGATGGCGATTGCGAGAGGAAGTGGTGTTTGAACTGTATGTCACTCATCCCTCTTTAGTTAGTAAATTCAATATCTAAAAATTAAGGAAAGCATCATGTTCTGGTGTGTTTTGTTCTAGATCTAGGTGGATCTACGGAGATCATTTAGTGTCCGCACCTATCGATTTGTCCGATAACTAAATTGGTGACTCCACTGGGGAATGGATTGTTTCCTAGTTAGTCTAGTTTCCCTTCCTTTGATTGCTTTTTTTCTGGTTTCTGAGTCTGTGGGACATCCATCCAGACTCTCTGGATCTAGAAGTTCACTTAGATTCCCTATCCTTTTTCAATGTTTCCTTTGATTACAGATATTCTCGCACTCTACCTCTCTGTGGCCTGCGAGAATCATTGATGTTTGCACCCTACTGTTCAGTTCAGTGCGAACTTCTCGCACCCTACAAGTGTCTAGCCTGCGAGAATACGTAATTCTCACACCCTACCAGTGTCTATCCTACAAGAATACCTAATTCTCGGACCCTACCAATGTCAATCCTGCGAGAATACCTAATTCTTTCACTATACTCTATTGCTAGGCTGCGAACTTGTTTGTAAACTTTTTTGGATTGGGTCTTGTCATCTTTTGATGACCCAGTTTTTCTTTGATCAGCTGGATTGAACTTTTGGAGCCTATATTGATCTGTTTACAGTCTTCTTAACATTCTTTGAGTTTCTTTTATCCATCTTTTCTTTGTTTGGTGTTGAAGGATTAGTCTCTTGCCTTGAGTGTCTTTCAATTACAAAGCGTGTGTTTTCTTTAGAATTGTTTAGGGAAAGATCAAATTTATTCTGAATAGTTCGCGTTAAAAGAAAACTTTTAGTTTGGGTTTCTTTGTTTTAAGAAAGTTCATTATTGCTTTTAGTGAAATTTTTGAAACAAAAAGATTTGATTTCTTTCTTTATATTAGATTGGGGGCATCCTTGCATTTGAAGTAGAGAAATTGCATGATGTTATTGCTATCACTTTGGTTGGTTGTGTTCTTTTGTAGGATCATCATTGTATGAGCATTGGAACGAAGCTAGGATGGCGATGGTGAGAGGAAGTGGCATTTGAATGGTATGTCACTCATCCCTCTTTAGTTAGTAAATTCAATATCTAAAACTTAAGGAAATCATCATGTTCTGGTGTGTTTTGTTCTAGATCTAGGTGGATCTAGGGAGATCAGTTAGTGTTCACACCTACCGATTTGTCCGATAACAACAGGCCCCTGACACTCACCTATGACACATCCTGAGTCACTCTAATCTAGGTAATATCACTTTGAAGGCCTCGAGCTTAGCTCAAACTGCCTCGAATTCCTTCTTCGCCAGAGCCTCCTTCTCAGAGAACTCCTGAATTACTTACTCGATGACAGGCCCTTCCAGGCGCTTTTCCACTATTGCGACCACTTGTTCCAACTATGATCCTTGTCCCTCAATCTCTTCAAAAAGTGTGTAGGCTTCATCCTACACCATCTGGAGTCTCTGTGTCACCTCCATAACTATGCTTTGAATGGTAGTGACCTGCTGCTGAACTACACATTGCTCCTATGACCTCTTCATATTCTCCACTGTAGTAAGAAGCTTCATCTATGCTTGCATAGTTGATGCCTATTGCTTCACTTCCTGGAGCTCTACCTCCAATGTTCTCAGCTTTGGGTCTTCTCTAAGGCATTCATAGGTTTGCACACTTTGATTACTTAGTTTCTTCCATTCTGAGCCCAACGCCCTAATTCTTTCTACTGTGCTCCTGGAAATTTCTTCCCTCTGATCCCGTACTTCCTGTGGAGTGCTAGGTATTTCTTGGATTTCTAGCTCTCGTACTCTTGCTTGAAGCTGTTGAATGGCTTCAACGAGCTTCCCTACTTGCATATCTGTTGACTATGGTTCCTCCTATGTCAATATCGACACAGAGCGAAGTGATATAGTCAGAACCTCTTTGATCAAAATCTGTTCTGCAAGAAATTGGTATTTTTATTCCTGTATCTTCACATTGTTCTTCTTGAACTTTTCCTAAGTTTCACTTTTCTCCTGCTGCACAACTCAAAGTTTCTCTAGGACCTCCTCTTTTTCTTGCCTTAAGGCCTATGTGGCCTGATCCCTTTCTTATTGGACTCGATGAAGTCAAGCCTCTGTTGCATCTTCTAATCTATGTAATTGGGTGGGCTCATCCCCCAATTCCACACTTTTTGATGGAGAGGGTGCAGTAGATGCTGCGGGGATTGAATGGATAGCTTGTTGGATGTCTCTAAGCTCCTTCGCTATTCTATCATATAGTGTTTCTTGCTTCGCCTCATGTCTCTGCAAGATGTCTTCTGAAGCATCCTAGATAGTTGTGATGATGATCTCGATGTCATCCACTGTGAGCACATTCTGTGACTAAGGCTTATTGGCTCGGGACTTATTCCACACTGAGGGTTTCTTTGGAGAAACCTTCCTTTTCTTTGACGTCTTGACCTATGTAAGGGGATCCTCTGGTGGTTTCACTTCTCCCTTTTCTTTCTTGTATTTTTCCCCTTCCTCCTCTTGGTTTACTTCATGGCCTCCTCGTCCTCTAGGTGAGTCAAGCACAGTTTACATCGACGCACTATCCTTCACCTGACTATCTATGTCCTACACTTCCTCCTTTTTCTTATTTTTCTTTGCACAACTATGTGCATCATACTCAGTCTGGGTGACCAAAGGACTTTCAATGATATTGGGGTCAGAGAGTTATGCATCTTCGACCGGTACAAGGAATTAAACTGGCCATTCCTTGGTTATCTCCTCCATGTATTCATCGGTCAATTTGTAGTACGACTGCAGCTCCTCTTTACTTTCATCCCTGTGCACAGTGATGTAGATGAAGTGTCATTTTGCGTGGAACTTTGCTAGAAACCTGTATCTATGCAAGGTGTTCAGGGTCATTCGGGGGAATGATTCAATGGCGCGCTTGAGTTGTAGGTAGTAAGCATGGAACAACACATTTGATTTCCACTACTTTGCCTTATCACTTGTATACCACAAGGTGGTGAACCTCACAACCAATGGCTCTGATGGCTTCACTGATGGGAATGTCTTTTCCTCCGACATCTCCCAAGTGACAAATGCAATGAGAATCAGCAACCAACTAAAGTGAAATTCCTAGCCTTGGTCCTGTGATTCATGACAGTCCTTCTCCAACTCGTTGACAAGGTAGCTCACCCAGTTCATCTACATTCCTTCGACACACTTCCCTGCGAGGTTGACTATGAACCCTATGACTTGTGTTGGTCGGTTCTTTATGACGAGCTTGCTAGTGATCAACTGACAAGCTAGGTGCACTGCACCATCCTGGATGGAGGCTGCCTTGTAGCCTTGCTTCCCCTTCTCCACATCGCCATACACCTCCTTGATCCATTGTGCTAAGGAGCGATCTGCAGCCTTCCCTAGGTATAATTGTTGAGAGTCCGGTCCTTGCATGCTCAATCCAATGATTAAGTGGATCAATGTCACATCCATAGTCACATGCCTATATAACCAGAGATAACCTCCATGGTAGCATGATAGAAGGATTTTAACGCATACGTTAGCCTCCTGATGTCTGCTAAAGTGGGGGATATTCATCACATTTAAGATCATTGATCATGCGATCTCTTAATCCATGGTTGGGGAACTATCTTGGGATTCTTCTAAGTCTTCTTTTTTAGGTATCTATGTAGTGTGAGTATCACATAATTCTTTTAGTCTCCAAGGTTGAAATTGTTGATCTTGAGATCTGGGAACAGTCCCAACTGTGGTTTGAATACGTGTATCCTCTTCGGGAGGTATGCAGTGATTAGTGTGTACTCAAAATCATGCGGGACATTGTCATGACTAACCATGCCAGCCAGAGGCAGGATGTAGTTGGGCAAGAATGATGGGATCTGCTTCGCATTTGCCAAATCGTCGTGGTGCTTTCTTTTTTTCTCTGTCATGGTTTGGGAGGAAATAGATCTGTTGGCACAAGTTTGATCAAACTAGGGTCCTTCTCGGGTTACCAACAAAAGGCACCATGTAGTCTAGAGCACTGACATTTTCATCTCCTCCGAAGAGAAGAAGTCTCACCTGAAGCGCTGCTGACACAGATAGATAGGGAAGGGTAGGGAAAATACTTAAGGGGATCCATAGAGACTTCAAGACTCATTCTTGATCTTGCGCAGGAGACATGAATAGATCTGAAACATACATGAGAAAGAATCAGACCTACTTACGTTGTGAATATTAAATGTAGAGCCATCAATAGAACTTATATGCCATAAAGAAAGAATGCAATGTGTAAGTAAATACACAGAGACACATCATATTTGAAAATTTAGGTCCTTCTTCATATTATCTTTAGAAGCTTTCTTTGATTAGAGACTCAAAATTAAATAGTATAGCATTGTACAGACTCCTAACTCTAGACTCATGTCACAGAGATCCAATTCTCAAAACTGATATATTTAATTCATTACAGACTCAAGACCCGATCTACAACATCCAACTCAATACCAACTCATAGTCCTCTGGTTAACCGTGAATACAATGACTAACCAATCAAAATGAACCAACCTATCCAACCAAAACCAAAAACCTATGAGTGAGTCCACAAATGAACCAACCTATCCAACCTTTTACAATTATGTTCATCCCTATATATAACTGAGTTGTGGCTTCTAATTTAGCTTGCGCACTTCCTTGTTCAATTGCAACTGTTTGTTGCTTAGATGGTGTTGCGCTGACTTCTGCATCTGCTTTCTATTTCTCTTTCTTG
Organism: Picea sitchensis; assembly: GCA_010110895.2. NCBI lineage: Eukaryota > Viridiplantae > Streptophyta > Pinopsida > Pinales > Pinaceae > Picea > Picea sitchensis. The sequence goes on along the minus strand of SNQJ01S0011466.1, from coordinate 95,741 downwards.
CTCTGTTGTCCAACTTCTGTTGAAGCTTGCTCAGTAAAAACTCGTGTGATTCCTTATCCAAAAATGAAGGGCCCAAGAGGCTCTGACCACAATCCTTGACTCGTACTAGAGTCAAGCTTTTGGTTCTTTCACATCCTCCAAGAGCAATTGATTTTCTACCTTGTTCATCTTTTCTTCTTCTTTGGGCTCTTCTGTTTGTATTTTTTCTTCCTTAACCTCCTCAAACAAAGGGCCCAATTCTGGTACTAAGTCTAAGGCTTGGTTCTTTACTCCTTGAAAGATTTCAACTTTGTCCTGCCATTTTCGGGTGAGGATTGATGCTTCGGCAAGATATTGTTGGGTCATCATTTTGCTAAACTCCTTTGGCTTGGATGGAACCAATGAGTTCCACTCAGAATTTGTTGTTGTATCGACTTGGGGAATTTGCATGTAGGCAGTCTGAATTACGGGTCAAAATTCATGTAGCTCTTTCTTGGCTATGGACTGTGCTTCATATAATGTATTCAGTTCATTGTCAACCTATTGAATTTGGTCAAACTTTTGTTGTTGCTCCATGGGGTCCATTGTGGCCGCAACTTCTTCATTCAACACCTGGATCTTTGTTCGTACCTCCTCTAAAACCTAATTCTGTTGAGCGATGATGGCCATCCAGTCGTTGACTTCCCTGAAGATTTTGGTGTGGTCTATTGTGTGCTTGTGTAGTGCTTCTTGGGCATTATTACCTTGCAATATTATCTTCTATGTCTGTTCTTGCAGCTGCTGAGGCTGTTGTTCTGCTTCTTGTTGGACCTGTTGTAGCTTCACTTGCAGTTTTTCAATGCGAGTAGTGAGTTGTGTCCATGCTTCTTATAACAACTCAATTTGTTGCTCTGGCTCACCTATCTCGCTAGGTTCGGGTAGGTTGAGTGAAACCTTTCGAACCTTCGACCATGCTTCAACAAGTTTTTCCTACACTTTCTCCAGTTTGCGCTGGACTTGGAGTTTGTCATGTGCTTCCTACATCATGCATGTTTATACGACAATTTGTTCCTTCCTTGCAATCTCGGTTGATCTCTCGACCTCCTGGAGACTTTTCTTTAGTTGGTTCATCGATGCTCTGATAAATCCAAATAATTGTGGCACAGGACACTATACTAGGTCGGCAGTTGAAAGAGCTGCATTGGTAGGTGATCGCGTCTGTAGTGGAATTTCATTGGACATTAAATGGTCCAAGCGGGTTTCGACCTCATCCTCCATCGGAGGCGCTGGTGCAATCCTCAACCTTAGCTTTGTGGGCAATAGAGTTAGAATCTTTTTTCTGGTTATGCAGAGTTGCAATAATTCTGCACATTGCTGAGGGTTCTGAAGAACCTGCTCCATTTGTACTCGCATGGCTGTCATATCCTGCTCAGCTATTGATTCTGGTTCGGTGTGCACATATGGTATCTCTGACTCTTTCGATGCTTCTACTTTGTGTGTTGTGATTTCTTGGGCACCCTCACCCTTGGCTGGTGAGGTGATTTGTTGGTTGTTGTTTGGTTCCAGCTCCTCTCTAGTTCGAGTGTCTTTTCCTAGTGTTGTAGACTCAGGCTAGTGTTCCTGGGTGTCTGTATTCGGATCATTCAACTTCATGCTGGGCTTTAAGGCTGTAGGGTCAGGACCAGAAACTTTTGATCGTGGCTTGGTTGACTCTTGGGGTATTTCTAGGAGTTGTCTTTCCCCTATCTCTGTGTGATCAAGTTGCATCATATCTGGGGTTGTGCTCTGATGTGCAATGGCAGTGAGGAGGTTTGGTAATTGGAGCGGTGGTGGAGGGTCCTCAGTGATGATAAAGGAAGGAAGTGTTTAAGGCTCTGGGTCATCTTGAATATCGATGATAGTTGTGTCTTTTGTTGTGGCTTGGGTGCGAGGAGTGGCAGATGCAAGGGGTTGTGGGTTCAGGGGTTTGTTCCGTAAGACCCCAGTTCTGGGCCTCTTCACCAGTGGTTCGGTACCAAGCACAACACCCATGAGTTGGTTGACCTGCACACCTAACAACACAACATTGCCTGGAAGTTGATGGGGGGTTGGTCTTTTTCTCCGCTCTAACTATTGTATCTCTTCATCCTCCTCAGAATATGTTTGTACCAGAACATCTGGCTTCTTCTGCGTAGGGCCTGAGCTCGGTCCTACTCCTGCTTCCTTGTATTTTTTCTTCAGCAACTCCGTAGGTAAGATATAATGCATTCCTGATTTACGTGGGCCACATTTAACTCTTGGCCATGACATGACCTCCTTATCAAAGGCTTCCTCATCCAAATAGAATGGTAGCGTCCTTGTGTCGAAATGTTCCCTGTTGACATGTCTCGGCCAGACATATGTGTTGTCCCAGTTCATGCTGAAGGTGATATTCCTCGTGTTACAGTGGAGAATGTCGTGTGGAATGAAAGGCCTCTGCGTTGCATCTATCATGCCATTATACCATTTGGAAAATGCGGCATTGTTGAGTGTTGTATTCTCTGAGTCTAGTCTGGACAACCATGGCTCAAACATCTTCTCCATGTGCCCTTTATCTGGTATTGTCAATTGTCTACCCACAGGTGGCTTCCATTTGAACATTGCAAAGGCCACAAGTAGGTAACCATAGGTGAAGGTTACTCCCTTCTCCTGTGCTTCCTCACAAGCTACCAGTAGTTCCTCCAACAGGTAACTACACCAATTGAACACTACTCCACTTGTGCAAAATTCGGTGACTGATAACGCATCAAGAGTGCATTCTCCCTTATAGTAAGACCTCATAACTTTACTGGCTATGATGTAGCAACCAGTCTAGATTGTCTTGGGCAGTATTGGTTCAATCACTATTGTGCGTCCTCCCCTCTTTGTGTTAAATTTCTTATATAGGCTAAGCTCACCTTTCTTTTTCCTGTGCTTACCAGGGCCCTTGAATCCCTTCAACACATCCTCTCCTTGGGAGGATAGTCCAGTAATTTACTGGATGTCTTCCGCATGGATTGGATACCGCTTATCCAACCACAGAATTTTGTCATGCACCATGCTTATCAAAAATTTCGTGCAGCGCACAATCTCTCCTGTGGTACCAAAGACTAGTAAGTCCCTTAGGTTCATGATGGTCAAGTTAAACAGGTTGATGAAGTCTTATTTTGGTATGAATTACATATCTCTTTTTCCATCTGGAGCTATCTCCCAAAAGACATTTGTGTGCATTTGTGGGAACAAGGTTGAATTCATGAGGTCAAGGTCGAGGAGCTTAACGTTCTCTACCTTGCCTTTGAGATCGTCGATGATCTCAACTTGGAGGTCGTAGATCTCATCTGGTACTACTTCTTTAGTCATGGTGCTTTGGCTTTCTGTGGCTCTCGGAATTAGTACTCCTGTGGTAGGTAAGAACTAGGGTGATGTCTGCATATTTTACAATGGTACCAATTGGTTCATACTGTTGAGTTTGGAAATGGCTATGCTCTTTTTTTTGTGAAAACAATACATTCTTGGATGAGTTCTGAGAGCCTTATGCTTGGCTTAATGGGTATTTTTTAGCGGTAACTGCTACTCATCATGACCGTATGGATGCAACTAGGTGTGAGTTGTATGAAGAGACAATTTAATCAAGGTAAATCCTATTGGGAGATCTTGGTATTTACTTATTTGAGTGGAATAGGGATGTGGCCAATTTGAGACCTTTCGATTTGATGGGTGGGTGTCCTGGCATGAACTTCGATGGCATCTTGGCATAATGTGGCTTTATGGCTTAACTTCATCAACTGGGGTACTGAAATGGCAATAAAGGTTGTGACTAGATTGGGTTTTCATGGCACATGGACTTAGATCTTATTCATATTCATCCTCCCTCCGACCACAAAGGTTGTCCCCGTCATCTTTAATGACTGTCACTAATGGATTCTCTTACTCTTCAGGGCCTATATTTCTAAGTCATCAGTTCTGTATCAACCAACACTTAAAAAAAACAAATGCACTATGTGTTATGGTGCCACACTGTGCACATGAAATTTATTAACTCAATTTACAAAATTTCAGAAATAAAGAGAAAAGAAGAAAAAACTCAAATCGAACTATTGTACAAGATCCATCGGATTGGATCAACTATCATTCTCTCTCAGTTTTGAGAAAGGTAGGGATTTAGGTGAGAACCATTCACCCATCCTGGTCGCATCACACCATCCAGTTGCATGAGTCTAACTACTCCTGAGGGTCAGATCTCCGCAATGATGAATCCTCCCAACCAGTGCATGCACAGTTTTCCAGGGTGCTTCTAGTACCGACTATCATAGAGTAGAACCTTGTCTCCTTGTGTAAATACTTTGGTATTCATGTGCATGTAATGCCAAGAGTTTTGTCTTTCTTTCTCAACCGACTGATGGAAGTCTGCTAGGAATCTAATTTCATCAATTTCTTATAGTTCTGCAAGTGTCTGTGCAATGGATTCATTTTCTGTCATGCGTGTGACTTGTGCAATATACAAAATTGGAGTGATGAACTCTGTTGGAACCACTTATTCTCTCCCATAAACTAACTGGAACGGTGTGTACCTATGGAGTTTCTTTGTGGTTGTTCTATAAGCCCATAGTATAGTTGGAACTCTATCATCCCAGTCCTCCTAGTTTGTGCAACAAACCTTTGTCAGTCCCCTCTCTAAGATCTTGTTGAAGGCTTCGACTGTTTCATTGGCCTGTGGGTGGTATGGAATGCTCTTGTGATGTTGGATCATAAATTTTGTTGTAAGTGTTGCTATAGTGTTGTTGACGAAATGAGATCCTTGATCACTAGTTAGGCTCCTGGGACATCCAAAACGAGTAATGATATTCTCAAAAATGAACCTGGTAGCAGTATTTGTTGAACAATCTTGTACAATTGTTGCTTCTGCCCATCGGGTAAGGTAGTCAGTCATGGTAATGATGTACCTAGATTTTGAATGTTTGGTTGTGGGGTTGATTGGTCCGATGAAGTAAACTGCCCATTTCTCAAATGATTGTATAGCTCTAACTGGTTGTAGTGGTATCTCATCTCAGTATGACGGCTTACCCACTCATTGAAAAACATCACATGACCTAGCATATACTTTCTCATCCTTGAAAAGTGTTGCCCACCAAACTCCTACCTGTAGGATTTTTTGTGTTGTGGCCTTTCCTCCTACATGGCCTCTTGCAATGCCACTATGGAATTCCTAGAGTATATCCTACCTTTCGTGATCTAGGACACACCATCATAGGATGTTTTTTAGTCCCAACTTATACAACTGTCCAACGATCAATTGATAATCGGCTACTCAAAAACCCATGTGGCATTTCTGAGTTGCGGAATATGTTTCTGGATAGACCCCTGCACTTAGAAAGACTGTTATGTCCTCTAGGTACTCCGGTATGGCTTCAATTCTAAACAAGTCTGCATCTAGGAGCTGATCACATACTGCTCCACCACTTTCTCCTGACTCTAATCTAGACAGGTGATCAGGTCCTACGTTGCATCTTCCTGGTTTAATGATAAATTCAAAGGAAAAAATATTGAAATAACAACAACCATCTACAAATTATTCCTTCTAACACTGGTTTGTTAACTAGATACTTTAATGCAGAGTGATCAGTAAAAAAATTGAAATGAGATCCTAACAAATAATGTCTAAATTTCTATAAATCATAAATCATTGCTAATCCTTCCCTTTCTGTCGTCGTGTAGTTGTGTTCTACTTGTGACAACTTCTGAATTTGAAAGTAGATAGGTGATCCATAGCTCCATCTCCAGGTTGCATTAAGAAGTCTCCTAAGGAAATTCCTAAAGCATCTACATGGACGTGAAATTCCTTATACCAATTTGGAAATACCAGAATTGGTGTTGTGACAAGATTCTCCTTAAGTGTCTCAAATTATTTATCACATTCTGGAGTCCATTGAAACGTTTCAGCCTTTTTCAGTAGGTTTTCTAGAAGTGTCGTAATGTTGGCATATCTTCGGATGAACTTGCGGTAGTAACCCGTGTGTCCCAGCATGGAGAGAAACTATTTAGCACTTGTATGTGGTGGCATATTCACAATGACCGCAACTTTGGGTGGGTCTACCAATACTCCTTCTCGGCAGACTATACAAATTTCCATGTGGCACACATAAGATACATTTTCTGAGATTTAATGAGATTTGCAATTCTCTGCATCTGTCAAACATTAGTCCCAACAGTGCTGCAGGTTCCTTGAGGAGGTTATGTATTGTCCAATTTTCCATATAGAATTCTATAAATTTGTGAATGAACTCTCTGAAGGTTGCGATTACGATCCTTGAAAAAATTGTCATGGCATTCTTTAAGACAAATGGCATCACATTATATGCAAAAGATCCCCATTTTTTTATGAAAGTGGTTTTCTTTTTGTCCTCTTCAGCGATCCTAACTTGATGGTATCCTAAAAGTCCATCTATAAATGAGTATGCTTCCTATTGGCATGTTTTACAGGCAGCGTATACTTGTCATTGATGGAAAGTACAACAACGATGATGGTTTGAGTACAGGTATAATGTGCCAGGCGGGCACCAGAAGTATTTTGGGAAGATGCAGCAGAGCAAGCTCATGAAGACCAGGAGAGATAGTGCAGAGTTTGCATGTTTGTCATTGATGGAAACGATCATGACTAGCAGTGCAGGCATAATGGCATGGCAATGGAAAATTCAACAAGTAATCGTTGGATCCCATTCAGAAGCATAAAATCCAGGAGTCAAGGAAGCAACTCATGACAGAAAATTGAGAAATGTGAAACCACTCCATTTCGGAGTTTCGGATACCGAGAATTGGAAGTGTTGAAACACTTCACCACAGGAATGTCGAAATGCCGGAATGTCGAAATGAGAAAAACACCTTTCGGTGTAAGTTTCAGATACTAGGAGCTGGAAGTGTCAAAACAATTCGCCACAAGAATGTCGAAATGTCAGAATGCCGAAATGCGAAAAACACCTTTTGGTGCAAGTTTTGGATACTGGGAGTTGGATGTGTTGAAACACTTCACCACAGGAATGTCGAAATGTCGGAATGTTGAAATGCGAGAAACACCTTTTGGTGCAGGTTTCCGATACCGTGAGTTGGAGTGTCGAAACACTTCACCACAGGAATGCCGAAATGCGAAAACCACCTTTTGGTGTAGGTTTCAGATACCGGGAGTTGAAGGAGTCAAGAGTTGAGACTCTTCATAACAGGAGTCCCGATGTTGCGAAATGTGAAACACCAAAATCCCAAAACAGGCACATCAAAAAAGACTCCATTTTGGAGTTTTGGATACCGGGAGTTGGAGGTGTCAAGGACACTCACGGAAAGAATTCTGAAACGACGAAATGAGAAATGTCGAAATACATTGATTTGAATCCATTTATGAGTTTCAAATACCAGGAGTTGGAGGTGTCAAGGACACTCATGAAAGAATCCCCAAAACATGAAATGCAAAATGCATGTTCAGAATTGGCCCTTGGTCATAACCTATGGTCACATCAACGAAGGCTCAAGGGAGGAGCTAGCATGAAGCTAATCTCCAATTCATTGATCGCGACTTGGAGAGTCAAGATACCTCACAATAAGAATTGTCGAAATGTGAATCGCGAAAGTGCCTTCTGAACAGGCGTGTGGTCATCGCCTGAGGCCACATGTGAAAGGAAAGGTGAAAGGTACCAAAGGCATAAGGCTCAAAAGGTTCATAGTGTAACTGCCAGAAACCACTGATTGTTTCTGCACAGAAAAATCAAAGAGACCTCAGTGTGAATGCCAGAGGAGATGAAGAGTCTCAAGGCATCTGCCAGTGGAATGAAGACTGTTCATAGAGGTGATTGACAGATGGAAGAGCATTGAAGCCTATAATTGCAATAGAGAGGATGATCTCGACTATGATAGAGAAGACGAAGAGTCTTGACTGCTAGACAGGCTAAGGAATCTCATCATAACACCCAGTGATGATGAACGGATGGGTATAACCGCCAGAGAAGCTAAGGAATTTCCATGATGATCAGGAAGAGGACTTGACATGAGGAGAACATGTAGAATAGAGAGAGTGTGTTGATTCTTGAGCGATCGAAGCAGAGAAAAAGTTGATTGGCAGTGAACAACCCGATGAACAGAATCATGGCACGTTGAAGAGCATGCAGAGTCACTGTGCATGGAGGACGAAGAAGGTGCACAGATAGTATAAATATGTAAAATAGAGAACAAATGGGTGCTACTGTTGAGAGTGATTCAGGCGTGTAGAAGGAGGTAGCGTGGAGTAGCTAAAATACAGAGAAGAGGAATGGTGCATTGCATGGACATGGCATAGCAAGCATAAAATACAGAAGAACAAAAAGCACAAGGAAAAGTGTGTAGGAAGACACTAATGCAGGTATAGCAGAGCAGTGTAGCAAAACAATGATGAGACCGGTAAGCCATTGATAAATATTGTATCACTGTGATAAATTGATATAAAGCAAACTTGATATTCCAAGGTGGTAGGGTGGTGCTAGGGAGGAATGTTTTACTCAGAGTTTCAAGTGGGTCCTTGAACATAGGGAGTTGTAGCTTCCATCTGGTTGCAGCCAGAGAAACCAGGGTGGGAGGGTGTTGCAAGAGAGAATTGTTGTTCTCTGTTTTACAGGTTGGTGCCTGTGTGACTGGAGGTTGGTGCTTCCATCGAGTTGGTGTTCGAACACTTAGGGAGTTGTTTCTTCCTTCTAGTGGGTTCTAGATAAACCAAGGAGTTGGTGCTTCCTTCTAGTGGGTGCTAGAGAAACATAGGGAGTTGGTGCTTCTTTCTAGTTGGTGCTAG
>SNQJ01S0011466.1:32572-85029 GCA_010110895.2 Picea sitchensis | reverse complement strand
TTCTCAAGAAAAATATCTAAGAGAAATGTTGAAAAGGTTTCAAATGGAAGATTATAAACCTGTGGGCACACCTATGGTTACTGGATGCAAATTAAGCAAGGAAGATGAATCACCTGATGTTGATCAAAGTTCATATAGGTCAATGATAGGCATCCTGTTGTACATCACAACATCTCGCCCATACATAATGCATGTTGTTGGAATGGTAGGAAGATATCAGTCTGCACCTAAACATAGTTACTTGCTAGCTGTCAAAAGGATATTCAGATATTTGAAAGAAACAATGATCTATGGCCTATGGCATTCTAAGAATCTAAATTTCCAATTATCAGTCTACTCAGATGCTAATTGGGCTAACTACATGGATAAAGGAAAATCACGAGTGGAGGTGTGTTCTTCTTAGAAGATTCTCTAGTAGCATGGTTGAGTAAAAATCAAGGTTCCATTTATTTATCAACTACAGAGGCAGAGTACATTGTTGCTGCTACGTATTGCACTCAGGTATTATGGATGATTCAGACACTTGCAGACTTGGAGGTAAAATATGTTGCACTGATACCAATTCATTGTGATAACACTAGTGCCATCAGTGTGTCCAAGAATCCTGTATTCCACTCCAAGACCAAGCACATTCCCATAAAATACCATTTTCTGAGAGAGCAGGTCACCAATCAGATTGTTCAGGTCAATTACATTCCAACCACAAAACCAATTGCAGACATCTTTACTAAACCCCTAGCCAAGACACCATTTGAATATCTCCAATAGAAGCTAGGTGTCATCCCGTCTCACACCTAAGAGAGTCCATCCTATTAGGGGGAGTTTGTATTGATTGAATATTTGATACCTCTGAAAGATGTTGCAACAGCTCAGGGGGAGCATGTTTTCTTTGACATTGATGTCAAAGGGGGAGAAAAGAACAGGTCCGATTGCCTTTGTTTCCATCAATGCTAAAGCGGGAGATTGTTGGCATGTTTTACAGGCAACATATGCTTGTCACTGATGGCAAGTACAATAGCGATGATGGCTTGAGTACATGTATAATGTGCCAGGCGAGCACCATAAGTATTTTAGGAAGACACAACAGAACAAGCTCATGAATACTTTGTCATTGATGGCAAAGATCATGACCAACAACACAGGGATAATGGCATGGCAATGACAAGTTCAAAAATTGATCGTTGGATCCCATTCAGAAGCGTAAACTCCAGGAGTCAAGGAAGCAACTCACGACAGAAAATCATGAAATGCGAAACCACTCCATTTTGGAGTTTAGGATACCGGGAGTTGGAACCGTCGAAACACTTCACCACAGGAATGTTGAAATGTCAGAATGTCGAAATGCAAAAAACACCTTTTGGTGCAAGTTTTGGATACCGAGAGTTGTAAGTGTCGAAACACTTCACCACAGGAATGTCAAAATGTGAAAAACACCTTTTGGTGCAATTTTCAAAAACTAGGATTTGGAAGTGTCGAAACACTTCACCACAAGAATGTCGAAATGTCGGAATGCCGAAATGCAAAAAACACATTTTGGTGCGGGTTTTGGATACCGGGAGTTGGAGTGTCGAAACACTTCACCACAAGAATGTCAAAATGTCGGAATGCTGAAATGCGAAAAACACCTTTTGGTGCAGCTTTTGGATACCGGGAGTTGGAGGGGTCAAGAGTCGAGACTCTTTATCACAGGAGTCCTAAAGTTGCGAAATGTGAAACATCGAAATCTCAAAAAAATCACATCAAAAAAGACTCCATTTTGGAGTTTCGGATACTAGGAGTTGGAGGTGTCAAGGACACTCACGAAAAGAATTCCAAAATGGTGAAATGCGAAACACCGAAATATGTCGATCTGACTCCATTTCAGAGTTTCGGATACCAGGAGTTGGAGGTGTCAAGGACACTCATGACAGAATCCCCAAAACATGAAATGCGAAATGCATGTTCAGAATTGGCCCCTGGTCATAACCTATGGTCACATCGACGAAGGCTCAAGGTTGGAGCTAGCATGAAGCTAATCTCCACCTCGGAGATTGCGACTTGGAGATTCGAGATGCCTCACAATAGGAATTGTCAAAATGTGAATCGCAAAAGCGCCTTCTGAACAGGCGTGTGGTCACCGCTTGAGGCCACATGTGAAAGGAAAGGTGAAAATTGCCAAAGGCATAAGGCTCAAGAGGTTCATAGTGTAACTGCCAGAAACCACTGATTGTTTCTGCAGAGAAAAATCAAAGAGGCCTCAGTGTGATTGCCAGAGGAGCTGAAGAGTCTCAAGGCATCTCCTAGTGGAACAAAGACTATTCATAGAGGTGATTGACATATGGAAGAGTGTTGAAGCCTGTAACTGTAACAGAGAGGATGATCTCAATTATGATAGAGAAGACAAAGAGTCTCGACTACTACACTGGCTAAGGAATCTTAGCATAACACCTAGTGATGACGAACACATGGGTATAACCTCCAGAGAAGCTGAGGAATTTCCATGATGATCAGGAAGAGGACTCAAAACAAGGAGAACATGAATAGAGAGAGTGTGTTGATTCTTGAGAGAGTGAAGAACAGAAAAAGTGGAGTGGCAGTGAACAACCCGATGAAAAAAACCATGGCACATTGAAGAGCATGCAAAGGAACTGTGCATGGAGGAGGAAGAAGGTGCACAGATAGTATAAATACACATAACAGAGAAGATATGGGTGTTGTTGTTGAGAGTGATTCAGGCATGTAGAAGGAGGTAGTGTGAAGCATCTGAAATACAGAGAAAAGGAATGGTGCATTGCATGGACATGGCGCATAGAGCATAAAAGGAAGAAGAATAGAAAGAACAAGGCAAAGTGTGTAGGAAGACACTGATGCAGGTAGAGCAGAGTAGTGTAGTAGAACAGTGATGAGACCGATAAGCCATTGATAAATATTTTATCACTGTGTTAAATTGATATAAAGAAAATTTGATATTCCAGGGTGGTAGGGTGGTGCTAGGGAGGATTGTTTTCCTTAGAGGTTCAAGTGGGTGATTGAACACAAGGAGTTGTAGCTTCCATCTGGTTGTAGCCAGAGAAACTAGGGTGGCAAGGTGGTACAAGGGAGAACTATTGTTCTCTATTTTACAGGTTGGTGCCTGTGTGACTGGAAGTTGGTGCTTCCATCCAGTTGGTGCTGGAACACTTAGGGAGTTGTTGCTTTCTTCTAGTGGGTGCTATAAAAACCAGAGAGTTGGTGCTTCCTTCTAGTGGGTGCTAGAGAAACATAGGGAGTTGGTGCTTCCTTCTAGTTGGTGCTAGAGAAAATAGAGAGTTGGTGCTCTCAGCAAGTTGCAGCTTGCAAAACATAGGTTGTAGCCTCACAATGAGTTGGATGTCATATGTATGATAATGTAAATAATGTAAAGATTACTTATCATACCAAGAAGAAGAGGTTTTTACCCTTTATGGGTTTCCTCAAGAAATGTTTGTCTTTATATATTTCATATGTGTGACTGATGTCGAATGTTCTATTGCTTACCTCCCTGCATTATTATTGTCATTAAGTGCTCTGCAAAGAGTTTCAAATAAGCATAATTGTTTAAGCACGGTAANCCCTCTCAGTTGACCAACACTTTCTTCCCTGCAACATGTTCGAGCACCTCATCTGTAAAGGGTGTTGGGAAGGGGTCATGCACATAGGAAGAGTTGAGACTTTTGCAGTCTACATAGACTCTAATATCCTCTGTGTCTTTCTTTCTTTGAATAACTAGAGGACTAACCCACTACGCTTCTTCTACTGAAAAAATAAGACTTGATTCCAACATCTTATCTATCTCCTTCTTGACCTTCTCTTTCACTCTCAAGTTAAGACAATATGGTCTATGTCTAACAGACTTAGAGCCTAGTTTCAATTCAATATTCATTTCTCCCATATCTCCTTCGATTCCTTTTAACTCTGAGAAAGTCTTTGTGAACAAATCCTCATATTCCCTAAGCAAACTCTCTATTTCTTGATTGGTTTGCTCATCCCAGTAGTCTCCCACCATGGCTATCTTGGGTTGCTCTATGGTCCCTATATTGATTTTACACACTTTTAATGGGTGGTTGTAGGAGCTATCAATCTAACTGGGTATGGTGTTTTGAATTTCTCTACTCCCCTCTGTCTCTTTGATTTCTATGTTTCTCAGGGATTCTAAGTCATCTAGGTTTTCTGAGTCTTTGCTAATCTGGTAGCATTCTATGGGTTTCTCAGTCAATGGTAAGTGGATTTTAGTTTGAAGTTATTGGGTATGCTTGGGACACACTACAAAGGTTGATCTCTTATTACCATTGGCTATAAAAATAAGTTCTTTAATATTTTGCAGGGCTACTTCAATCTCAGGGTACTTACTTGTAAATGAGAATTCCTTGCAAAATTGAGCTGCTAGCATTTGCCAATTGTTGGTCCATCTTGTAGTTTCTTCATGTATAAACCAAGATTTTGGGATTGGTGCTAGGGAGTGGGGAAATACCTGAACCCATAAGTGAGAGGGTATCTTGGTAGCCTGCCAATGTGTCATGCAATGTTCAATGTGTATTCTAGGATCTGATTCTCCACTGAATAGTTGCACAACTTGTGGATCTGTCTGCATCCCTGATCCCAGCTGCTCCTTATTCTGGAACCTGTACTTGATAACTTGCTTGAACTTGTCCCATATTATGAGTATGTCTTTATGAGTGGCCCACCATATGGCGAGGGTGTTCTGAAAATATATATCTAGTACCAATATTCTTTGATCTTCTCTAACATTCTCTTCCATGTTCTGTAGAAATTTGTCTAGGTCTGCAGTGCCATCGCATACTAGGTGTTCTCTAACTTTGGTCCCAATCCATCTGGTCATTCTGAAAGATACGCAAATTAATTAGAAGTTTTTGTACGAACCTTGTTGCCAACTATCGAAATCCAATTCCGAATCTTCTTCTGTTGATTGTATACTTCTCCATCTTACTGATCATCTGCCGTAGGGTTTATATAATCATTTTTTGTCCTAGTTGTTATAGTGTACAACTGGTCTAGGTCCTCTCCCTCTATATTATTGTCTATTGGTTATATGTATCCGGGTCCTACATATGGATCCAAAGGTTGAACTACCTTGATTCCCTCAGCTTGAAAAGTCATGGTGTATTTCTTTAAGTCAATTACTGCATAATTGTCATAAACCCAATCAATGCCAAGTAGTGCAGGGTAGGGGTCCTTATCTCCCATGATCTCAATGACTTCAAAGTCAAATATTGTTTTTACTCCTGCTACATCGATTTTCATGTTCTCCAGTCTTCCTATGGGGAAGATACAGTATTTATTTTCCATTCTTAACTGAATTGGGGAATACACCAACCTCAGTCTTCCTAAGGCTTCCCAGGACTTCTTGGGTAGAATGTTCACATCCGACCCTAGGTCCAACATGACATCTTAGTTTCATATTCATCTAACTGGGCTACTAATCTTAACTCCTTCCCAATTCGTACTTTTCTTCGCTGCACTATCTGAGTATTCTTCTCAGGGAGATTAGTCCTTATCCTTGCCTCTGAGGTTTCTTCATTCCCTAAGACTAGGTACAATGCATTGCACAACCTTTCTATTAGTTTATCATTCCCTAGAATGTCAGAGAATAATTGGAACTAAAAGTCGACTGTGTTCTGGGGTTGCTCATGCTGTCTTGGTAAGGTTACAGGGTTTCTGGGTGCAAGGGGTGAAGCACGGACTTGTACCATGTTAGGGTAAACAATAGACTATGTGGGTTTCTCTTGTGTCTCAGGGCTAGGAATACTCTGAAATATTTCTATGGAATATTTAAAGAATAGATTTTGTTTCAAAGGGTCATACCTATCCTTTTTAGGTGCTTCCTTATGGATATGAGGTAGAGTATCAGAATCAACTCATGTCCTCACTCCTCCTCGAGTAACGATATTGAGGTTGGGAAATTGTCCCTTAGAAATCCTCTTGATCTATGAATTGACAAGGTTAGTTCCTCTTTTTCATGCTCTGTCTTCCCACTTTTCATTTAACTCCAAACAGTCTTCAGTTGCATTCCTATTGGTCCTACAATGTGAGCACCATGGCCACCTTGGATGAGGACAATCTCTGGCCAAGTGACCTTGTTCATCATAGTTATAACATCTTCTTGGTCCTCTTCCATGAGTTCTTCCTCCTCTAAAGTCTCCTCCAGATCCACCTCCTCGACCTCTTCCTAGTCCCTGAGGGTTTTCATTCACCCTGAATGTTGTTCAGTCTAACCTGTCTGCAAGTGCATCCAACTCTCTACATTGATTGGTAGTATGCGTGTTTGATGCGCAGAACTCGCATTGCACTGTGTTTGGTACTGTCGAATATTTTTTCATGATGGGACACTGTCTTGGCCCATGCCCATGGATTCGAAAGATTTCACAGTACTCGACAATTGGTGTTGCTTGGCTTCCTGGGAAATAATGATATGGGGGGTTATGGAATTGTGAGTTCGTCGACACTTGCATAACTCCTCCCGTGGGTCCTGGTGGTGTAACCATTAGATTTTGAGAAGGTCCCATTCCCCTCAATCGCATACATTCGTTCACCAAATGTCCTCTGTATAAAATATGGTACACCAAACCTGTGGCCATCCTGGTCTGGTATCATCAGCTCCTGAATCTTTACTGTAAGTGTCGATATCTTCCCTTGTAGTTGAAGTAGATTCACATCTACTGGGGCTTGGGTTACTCTCAAGTTCCCAGGGTATCCCTCCATGGCTTCAATCTTCATCGATTGTTCCAAGGCATATGGTAATGTTGCTATCCATTGTTGCGTTAGCGGAATTCAAGTTAGAGGTAGCAACCCCTGAATATACCACTCCTTTTGATGTTCTTTTTGTATTGGGTGTGCCAACCTCCCGATGGCATCTTTGAAATTATGGCTATATTCCCAGGCTGATTTGCCTTCCCTCTACTGGATCTCATGCAACTCAGATAGAGCCTATTGTTCTAACTGAGGTAGTTTGAATTCTGCTATGAACCTTGTCCATACCTAGGCAAGTGTGAATGCTTGACCTTGCATTCCTGTCACTCCTGGTTCAATGATATTCATGTACCATTTGAGATTGCAACCTCTCAAGATATTCTAGAACTCAACCATCTTATTCACATACAGAGTCCCTCTGGATCTCCATATTGCTTCGCACAGGAACCAGTGTTGATCAATGTCTTCATCTCCCTTGCCCCAAAATTCTAGGTATCGAGCAATCACACCTCTCGCATGGATAGCCATTTTTTATATTGGTGTTCCTATCAGTATAAATCCTAACGATCCTACTTGTGATCTACCAGGGGATCCCAATATCCTCCCTGTACTCGAACTTACTAGTTGTAATTGACTAGTTAATTGAACTGGAACAGAATTAATTAGAATGAGAAGGTAGTATCAAACTTACTGCTTGGATAGAAGACGCTTGGGGTATGGGTGATTCGGGGTTGGCGCCACTGGCTTTGGGCTAGTTTTATTTGATCTGGGAGGTCTCATTTGCTTCTTTTGGGATGATCTCTCCTGCAGGATTCCCGATCTCTCTTGTTATCGGGGCTGAATCTTCTCTTTCTCCTCCAAGATTCATGTCGGCTTCTTCCTCTTTTACGTTTTCACCTTCTATTTCTGGTACCTCCTCCTGGGTATTTCTTCCTCTCTACACTTCTCTCTCATTCAATCTTTGACTGGCCAGTTGTTCCTGTCTTCTCATCTTTTGTAGTTCTTCTATCTATCTTTCCTCTACTTCTCCCGATCCACCTTCTTTCCTCGACTTCTTAGACTGTCTTATTGCTTTCTTGATCTTCCTGCACCATCACTTCTCAACTATGGTGGCTCTCTTTAAGACTCGCTCATCTCTTGAGTCCATTTATTGTTGTTTTCCCCCCATTTTTCAAAGAACCCTTCCCTTCTCTCATGCCATGACTCTCACCCCACCTCACACTACCCAAAGAGAGGGTGTTTACACTACCATATGGGTCAGGGCCATAATCAACATCCACTCCTTCACCAAGAAAACCTTAATCCACAGGGAGATTTCCCTTAATAGTATTCCCCTTGCATCTTTCTTGAAAATTTTCTCTTCCCATGAGAAAGACTGGTGGTTCTCAACTGTAAATTCGATTTTGTATCCCTCTAGCATGGTGCTAACCCAGAAATCCACAGCTCGTGTAACTGGGCAATCCAGCCTCTGGAGTGCTACTAACCTTTCGGTATCCCACACATACATCTTCCTGGCCCTTCCTTGGAACTCTGGAGCTTCTTGGAGCCTCTTTATCCAGTGGAAAAATTCTTCTGGGAATTTAACCCATAAAATATCATACTAATCACTCGATCTGTCTGAGTATAGGACTTCTTCACGAGTTATTTCCATCAAAATTCTCCTCAGTTCTACTTCTTTCCATATGAAAGCGTCACAGTTTATTTGCCACCATCGATCAATACCAGATCTATGGATTGGAGGAAGCATTCTCCCTACAGGTTCCCTTTTAATGTAGGTCTCGACAATGAAAACATTTTGTTGGCACAAGTTTGATCAGACCAGGGTCCTTCTCGGGTTACCAACAAAAGGCACCATGTAGTCTAGAGCACTGGCATTTTCATCTCCTCCTAAGAGAAGAAGTCTCACCCAAAGAAATGTTGCGATAGATAGATAGGGAAGGGTAGGTAAAATACTTAATAGGATCCATAGAGACTTCAAGAGTCATTCATGATCTTGCGCAGGAGACAGGAACAGATCTGAAACATACATGAGCAAGAATCGTACCTACTGACATTGTGAATAACCATTTAAACATAGAGCCATCAATAGAACTTATATGCCATAAATAAATACTATAATGCATAATTAAATACACAGAGACACATCATATTTGAAAATTTAGGTCCTTCTTCACATTATCTTCAGAAGCTTTCTTTGATTACAGACTCATAATTACACAGTATAGCATTGTACAGACTCCTAACTCTGGACTCATGTCGCAGAGCTCCAATTCTCAAAACTGATATATCTAATTCATTACAAACTCAATACCCGGTCTACAAAAGCCAACTCGGGACCAACTCGTAGTCCTCTGGTTAACCACGAATATAATGACTAACCAATCAAAATGAACCAAACTATCCAACCAAAACCCAAAACCTATGAGTGAGTCCACGAATGAACCAACCTATCCAACCTTTTACAATTATGTTCATCCCTATATATAACTGAGTTATGGCTTCTAATTCATCTTGCACACTTCCTTGTTCTGTTGCAACTATTTTTTTCTTAGATGGAATTGCACTGACTTCTGCAACTGCTTTTTGTTTCTCTTTCTTTCTCTATTGTCCAGCTTCTTTTGAAGATTGCGCAACTCGTGCTCAGTCAAAACTTGTTTGATTCCTTATCTAAAAATGAAGGTCCCAACAAGATCGACGTCTAGTCGAGGGGGATGCTTGCAATACACCCATCGACAATGCATGTATCCCTATAGACATGAATCTCTCAACCATGAGGTCTATCAGAATTTCCTCTACATATTTCTCTACTGAACTAAGGTCACACGACATGCACACTCGTAATCAAATAACTCAGGTAGGTGAATGGACACTCAAGGTAATTAAATCAGTGGTGAGTTCTTAGACATCACAGTGCGATATGTAATCACTTCTCTGCTAGCTCAATTATCTCAGTTTGCAAAAGTGGTCCTGGTGTGAAATTTGACATATTAAATAAGCAACGTCGTAACAGATTCCTTAAACAGGTCGAAATGCCTTAATCAATACGAATCCATCTGTTATGGCGCCATCTCAACGGTCCAATGGTGATCTTTCTGACAATAAATGTGTTTCTATCCATTCTAGAGCATCATTCTAACGGTCGGGATGCCTCCAACAGTCATATAGCTTCATCATGGTGAAGTGTCATTCTGTGTTGTTCTGCAATTCCGGAGAGGTTCAAGTTCTACACTCCTCTCTTTTGCGATTTCTTCTCTGGAACTTCCTGTAGTTTTTCAAACTTTGCTTTCTTCTTACTGAGCTTTCTCGCCTTCTTTCCTATGATTTGAGTCTCTAGGTTCCTCTTTCCATTCTGATTCTTATCTTCTCTTAGCATAGCAACTTCATACTATTGAGGGTATTTCAAAGGGTTGGAAGGTAACACTTCTTCTCTTACGATTTCCAGGGTGGATGTTCTTCTCTCCTACATGGATAGGTTCTGTAAGTTTTCAACTTTGACAGCTAACTCTCTTGCCTTCTGTTTCTTTGACATGTCCTCTTGTTCTTGTATTAGTCACTCTATTTTTCTAGCTATGAAGTCCCTTAATTATTTATTTTTCTATTTTGTAGCTTCTTCCTCTACTTTCCTTCATATCTAATCTTTCTCAAACCAGGGCTTTCCTAACAAGAGTGCAAAAGGGGTGTTGTTCTCAACAAACTTAATGACCTCAAATTCTTCTTCAGTCGATGTTCCATGGGCTATCATTGGTACACTAGTAAATTGTCTGCATAGGGTTATCATCTTTCCTTTAAAAAATCCTATCCCTCCAAATGAACAAACCATAGTGGGCCTTCCCAAAATTTCCCAAGTGCTTTCTGGCATAATATTCACATATGATTCTTCATCCAATACACAGTCTATGTCGAAGTCTCTTATTCTTTTTTTTATGCACTGTGTCTCTTTTAAGATCTTTGGTAGACTGGTGTCTCTGTGATTCTTCAGTGTTTCTTTCATATGTAATAATATAGTTTCTGATTCTTTCTGGTTTCCTAACATACCCTTAGTTTCTTGTCCTACTTCATAGTTTTCTTGTTTCATATTCATCTTTTCAACTCTAGCAATCATTCTTGGACAATCCAAAACCTCATTACCAACAAATTTACAACAAAGACAAATAGGACCTATACCAGGTAAATCCTTAGCAATATGTCCCGGTCTTCTACAATTATAACACAATGTCAATCCTCTCTTTCTTTTAAACGATCCCCAACCTTTCCTATACTGTGCACTAGGATCACAGTGATGGACCTACATTCTACAAAAATTCTTTCTAGGTTCCTGTATCCACTTGTTAGTCCAAAAATTCTTTCTATGCATAGGAATAACATATCTTTCACTACCTCTATCAAAGCTTCCTTCTTCTAGCTATGCCCTAGTTTCCAGACTAGGAAAAAATGTATCTAACATACCTAGATTCATACTTTTAGAAGCAACAATTTCCACTTATCTTACCTTTATCAGAGCACAAAGATTTAATATCTTACCTCTTTTCTTCAGATCAGTCTTTTTTTTCTTATCCCAAAGCTTTGCCAGTCAAGTAGAATACTGCACACTACAACAAAATATCTAGGCACAAAGCTTTCTCTTTTCTTCAGTTCCCAACAATCACAGTTTCAGTCCCAGCAATAGAACCATTTGTTGACACAGGATAATACCCAGGGTTCAATGCTTCAACAATGCACCAACAAAACCCTAACTACCGGCCCTTTCAGTGACACCTGCAAAGTAGATGAAGTCTCACCCAAGGTAGAGGAAGGGGGGTTGCAGGAATCACGTTTATACAACCTAGATGGGACTCAGATCTGTGATTACAACACTTAACATAGCACTTAACCAACAATATGAATTAAGTTATGATCCTTATTTACATTGCATATTAAACCTTATTACAGATCAATGCAATAATAATCAAGATTAAGCACAACGAATCATTTAGCACATAGCATCGGAGCAGATCTAGTATCTATTCATATATAAAGCACTAACCATCAATGGATATACCTATCACACATCAAGAATAGTTCACTAAGAAAATATATACATAAACATTATGAACGACATTACACAAAGCACAACAACACAGGATATACGTGGTTCACCCTAGTGTGGGGCTACGCCCACCAACTTCTTCTTCTTCTTTATTAGTATTCAAGATTCTTACATCCCTCTGCCCCTGCACACAAATCCATAGAGCCAACTCCACCAAGGGATAGGATATTTGTGTGCACCTCGCTAGATCCTCCTTCCTCGAATTAGGGAACAAAGCCTTATACAGTTTGTGCACAAAGTATCTTACAATACTCTTTGCACGAAGCCACTAGTCATGCACTAAGACAATGACCTTTCTAAGACAATTACCCTCTTACTTACATCACCTAGATACGTATTTATACATTACAAAAGGTCCTAAGCAGGGGTAAACCCTTGGGTCAACATCCCATACCCATTACATAAACCCTAAAATCCCAAAAAGCCCTCATATTGGGCGAGATCATGTGATCTCCGCTTTGCTTGGGAGCTCCATCTTCGACCAGCCTGTCAAAGTCCCAAAAATGGTCAAACACGACCAATGTTTCCTCAAAACTTGGTCGAGGGATAACAAATCATCAACATGGTTTATAATCGCATCCCAGATAGTGCGCAAGCAATGGAGAAGAGCACAAAGGAGAAGATCAACCTCATTGTACAATTCATTGACCATTACAAGAAAGATATTGAGGATCTCAAATAAATTATCAAACCTACGACTCCTCCTGAGGTCCAAGAATAGAGAAAACAATAATCTACACTCCAAATAACTGATATGGAGAATTAAGAAAGGGAAGTTGAAGAATTGTTCGACAGAGCTGCACAGATATGGATGATCCTAGAAGAATATGAGAAGGTCCAACAGTGGGACCAGGAAGAGGAGACAATCAATTCTTCCATACAAGGTATCAAACAAAGGAAAAAAATAATGAGCATCATAGAGCACTTGAAGAGCACTCAAGACATGAAGAATTTGCAGTCAGAATTGAAAACTGCGTTGACAAGGAAGCAAGAAAGATAAGAAGAACTGGAACCCCTCCAAGAACAAGAAACACATATGATCATGCATTTTGAGGAGGAGAAGAAAAGCAAAGTATAGGAACAAGATGAGAGAGCAAAATTAAGGTAGGAGGAAATAACAGCGTAGACAGTAGAGGTGCTAACAAGCAAAGATGCACAGATAAGAGAAAAAGGAAAAGAACTGAAAGACAAGTTCCACATCATGGCAGAGGTTGTTCAGGGAGTGTGCACAACCTGAGTGGCTCAAGATGATCCACATGTCAGTGTTGGGGGGTTGTTGGGTGCAAGCCTATTTTGAGGAAAGACCTAATTTTGGAAGGAAAAGCCTAATTTTGGAGAAGAACAACTAGTAGGAAAAGCACCATGCAAGAGGAGAAACATGCAAGGCATGAAGGAAGATAAACCTAATCATGTTAGGGTCAGAGTTTTGGATAATGATTGTAATAGCTATAATCATGTAAAATAGTATAAATAAGAACCTAGGAGGTCTAGGTCAAGGTCCTCTTTTGGGTTTTTGGTTTTTTAAATAATTATTTAGCAGTTGTAAGTTCGAGGTTGATATAAAAGAGTCAAATAGGTCAAATATTGAGGGTTAGGTCATAGGTTGCGGAGCCTAGTGTGATCTAGTTTGCCTCATAGAGAATCTAAAACTGTTCATACTTGTAAGAAGAAATATGTAATGCACACAGTGATAAATTTTGCAGCAGACCTAATGATCCAAAAAAGGATCTAGAGAAGGCTAATAATAACTCAGAACTCACAGAGGAAACTCAAAATGATCAAAATGGCTTCAGTGGGCAGAGAAAGGGAAAACATTCAAAGTTCCCAAAACTCAGTGAAAATGGAATGGTCGTGAAGAGCGCGTCACAATATTTCTAACGATGGAAACGGCTTGTCAAACATAGTTATGGTTTGAAAGATATTCGCGGTCAAAGTTGCAGTCAAATAGGGCCAATTAGCAGGGGACACATCATCATTCGTATTGATGACATCAACATGACATCAACAACTGACGTGGAAGGGTGATGTCATCATATGAGATGCTGATGTCAGCATGCCACGTGGAAACACTACATAATGCCAAGTGTCACCTGCCATTGGACTTTTCAGAGGTCCATGTGGACCAATAGAAAAGTGCTACGTGGCACCCCCAGGAGACACCACATGGCACCATCCAGCTACCAACAACCGGGGGAGCGGCGCAGCCATATTTCTGCGGGCATGTATTTTGAGATGAAGAATGTCATTATTGCAGGTTGCAGTGGGCACAAAAATCGAGACAGAGTTTCTCTTGGGCTCGGGAGTGCCAGAGTTGGATCGGAGCATGGAGACAGTCATTTTTGGGTAATTCAATGCCATGAATTCAGTGGTGATGTTTGTTTTCTGATCTGAGCATTATTTCTACAGCGTGATTTTAGAATGAGGTATATTCATGTATTTTCCAAATTCTTTTATTGAATTAATGAAACAGCCTATGCATTGAGAGTAGGACCCGAAGACATAGTCCACCAAGGATGAACTCCATTATCAAGTTTTTGTGTTCAGATCTAATGATTATGTCTCTTCATTTTTAATTTTTCTCTTCTTGAATGGTGCACTTTAATTTATGCTCATTTAATACAATTCTTTATAAGTCACGATGAAAATATCCTCGATCATGTTGGTATCAGAGTAGTCATGTTTGACTTGAATTGTTGAGTGTGAATACTTACTGGGGCCAAGCATAAGCATGGTGAAGGAACTCTTAATATGCTCAATCCAGAAGTTGGTCGTGTATACAAAAGGAATAAAATGGCAGAAGAGGACAAGCGTTTTGAACAAGAGAAAAACTTTCAGATGGTCTTTTATCGCATGTCAGAAATGGTCGAGATAATGTATGGAGATTATGAGAAGAGGATGAAGAAGAAAGGGAATAAAAACAAATCACATGCAGATGATGATGCTTTGGTAAACCAAGGGGCTGGAGGAGATCCTCTTGAGCCTCCATATTCACCTTCGAGTTCTAGTTCTTCTTCATCTAAGCATTCTCATGATTCTCATCATTCTAGCCATAAAGCCTCTTTTAAGAAACCATTATTAAAGCTTGATGTAAAATTTTCTTTACCTATGTTTAATGGAGATGGTTATCCTGAAAAGCTAGATAATTGGATCCGACAGGTTGAAGTGTATTGTCGTGTCCATCATATTGATGAATAGGAAGTTAAAGTGCAACTGGCTTCTCTTCAGTTGGAAGGCACCGCTCTCATATGGTGGGAGATAAATATTCAAGACAAGAGTAAGTGTGGTAATATTCTTTCCTCATGGTCGGAATATAAATTAGCAATAAGGAATCAATTTTATCCATTAGGATATTTACATAAAGCAATGATGGAATGGAAAAATTTAAGGCAAAGTCAAGGACAAACTGTACAAAGTTTCACAGAATAATTTAGGAAGAAATCTCTTGAATTGAACATTACTTTGGATTCTTATGAAACTTTAATGAAGTATATTGGAGCACTTCACAGTTATATTCGACAATCTTTTCTCTTGTTTAACCCCACTAGTCTTGACAAAGTTTGTGTGCAAGCTACTCACCTTGAGAATAGGGTGAAACATGTTCAAGAACATCCCACAAAGAAACCTTCCAATTTCCCACAGAAAACTTTTAAGAAGTTTAAAAGGAAGGATAAGAATACCACTGTAGTGATGAGAGAAAGACGAAAACAATATTTCACTCGTTGCAAGAAGAGCGGTCACCATGAAGAACATTGTTGGAAAATCCATCCGGAAAAGAAACTGAAATAGTTTGATGGAAAGGGGAAGACAAAGAACGTTGCTATGGTACAACAAGATCTTGGTTCTGATTCAGGAGATGAAGGAAATAACATAGCAGTTGGAGTACAAGGTAAATATTCTCTTCATGTTAGTTATAGTTCCAATGATGAATCTCATGTTGATGAATGAAAGAGGAATGAGTTATTTCACATAAGAGTTGTATCTAAGCATACTAAGATAGATACATTATTTTATCCTGGTTCCCAAGTAAACTTAATATCTGAAGCACTTGTCAAAAAAATGGGTTTTGAAACAAAACCACATGTGAAACCTTATCCTCTTGGTTGGGTATGTGACAAAGAAAAACTTAATGTCACCAAACAATGTAGGATAAGATTTTCTATTTCTTCAAAATTGATTGATGAAGTTGAATTGGATGTTTTACCACTCGATATATGTGGCATAATGTTGGGAAGTCCTTATATTTATGATAGAAAAGGAGTCTTCTTTCGACATGAGAAAAAAATCCACCTTATTTAGGGAGGAGTGGAATATATTGTTAGAGCTCATAGCATGAGGGTAAATACAACACTTGTTAGTGCAGGGAAAATGAAAAGACTCATAAACACTAATAAGAGATATGTACTCATGGTCGTTAGAGAGAAAGATGTCGGGACATACGACACTTTCCAAGGGTGTGATCCATCTAATAAAAAAGAATTAATTGATAATGTTTCTAAGTATGATGATATTTTTCAGGAACCAAATGGATTACCTCCTAAGAGGGAAATCCAACATGAGATACATCTTTAACAGGACTCTCCTCTTCCTAATGTGGGCATGTACATGATGTTAGTTGTGGAGATGAAAGAGATCAAGAAGTAGGTACAAGACTTATTAGATCAAGGGGTCATCAGGTCCAGTTCATCTCCTTGTGGTTCTTCGATTGTGATGGTGCCAAATAAGGATGACACGTGGTGAATGTGTGTCGATTACTGGGACTTAAATAAAATCACGTTGAAAAATTGATACCCTATTCCTTGCATAGATGATTTACTTGATCAATTGAAGAATGTTATATACTTCATTAAGTTGGATTTGCATAGTGGATATCATCAAATCAGAGTCGCAGAAAAGGATGCATGGAAAACTGCCTTTAAAACCAAACATGGATTGTTTGAGTGGTTGGTTATGCCATTTGGGCTTTGTAATGCTCCGACAACTTTCATGTGTGTGATGAATGATGTATTTCGGCCTTTCATAGATGCCTTTGTGACTGTATATTTAGATGACATTATTGTTTTTAATGAGACATGGGATGAGCATGTGAGGCATGTAAAGAAAGTATTGGATACTATGCAAAGGGAAAAGTTGTATGTAAAATTTTCTAAATGTGAATTTGGCAAGACTGCACTTGTATACTTTGGTCATATTGTAGGAGGAGGACAATTGAAAATTGACCCTTTCAAAGTTGATGTAATTGTAAATTGTCCTGAGCCAAAAAGTGTAACCGAACTTAGAAGCTTCTTAGGTGTAGTCCAGTATTGGAGGAGATTCATTTCCAAATTCTCCTTCATAGTAGCTCCTCTGCATTCCTTAACCAGTGTGAAGAACAATTTTCAGTGGGAAGGAAATCAAAAATCTTTCGACACTTTAAAAGGAAAGATCATTACCGCACCAGTATTAGCACTACCGAATCTTCAACATCCTTTTGAGATTGAGACAGATGCTAGAAGATACACCATGGGTGCAGTACTAATGAAATATCATAAGCCTATCTGTTACCACTCTGAAACTTTTAACCAAGTTGTTGTTAACTATCCTACATATGATAAAGAGTTGTATGCATTAGTCCAGAATGTAAAGAAATGGAAGCACTACTTATTAGGGAAGGAAACCATTATACATACAGACCACCAACCTTTACAGTATCTTCAAGCACATAAAAAATTACAACATTCTCAGCACTACAGGTTGATGGGTTTTCTACAACAGTTTCACTAGGTAATCAAGTACAAAAAGGGTACAAGTAACAAGGTATCTGATATGCTTTCTAGACCTCCTATTGTTGCTTCTATTATTTTGAAGAATGCTTCGTTATCTCATGATAGATATATAGAACAATGTTCCATAGATGAATATTTTAAATAAGTATATGTGAAACTAACCCTTGGTGCACAAGTACAAAACTATTTTATGTGGGGAAAGTTACTTTACCATCTTGGAAAGCTATGTATTCCTACAAGTGATTGAGTCCATGTAATACGAGAAGCTCATACTTCTTTAGTGTCTGGGAATTTTGGTGTAGGAAAAACTATGGCTCATTTAGAGAGGTTTTGTTACTGACCTCAAATGAAAGAAATTGTAACTAAATATGTAAAGGGGTGTGTGATGTGTTTTACTTGTAATCTCACTAATAAAAAACTAGGGATATACTCACCACTTCCTATTCCATCCCATCCATGGAAAATTGTATCCATGGATTTCATAGGGGGTTTACCCATGACCAAATGGGGTCATGATCATTTGTATATTGTAGTGGATAGGTTCAACAAGATGTGTATCTTGATACCTTGTAAAAAGAAGATCACTGGTGAGCAGAATGCTAATATCTTCTTTCAGCATGTTTGGGTTCAATTTGGATTACCCAAATCTATTGTCTCGGATCGAGATACTTGATTCCTTGGGGACTTTTGGACTAGCTTGTGGAGAATGATGGAAACAAAATTGAAGAGGAGCACTTCTTTCTATCCACAGACTGATGGATAGACAGAGGTGGTAAAATAAACAGTCATACTTTTCCTTTGAGGCTATTGAAGTAAGCATCCCAAGGTATGGGATGAATAGATACCCTATGTACAACATGAATACAACCAAGATTTACATTCCTCCACTAAGAGTTCACCTTTTGAGACATGTTTTTGGTACCTACCAAATGTTCCTTTGGACTTGATGTACGAGAGATATGTCGATGTAAATAAAGAAAATATAGAGGAAAGAGCCTACAAGTTCATCGAGAGGATTCAACAGATACACCAGGCAGTCAGGGAATAGTTGGAGAAAATTCAAGCATAGTATAAGGCTCAGCAGGACAAGCACAAGGTTGATCATCAGTTCCAAGTTGGAGACCGGGTATGGATTCACATCAACAAGGAGAGATTGAAGGGTAAAGGCAAGAAACTCAAGACCATTCGTTATGGACCCTTCACTATCTTTGAGAAAATTGGTACCAATGCTTTTCTTCTGGATATTCCACCTTATATGCAGATATACTCAGTTTTGAACATTGAGAACTTGAAACTTTTTTAGCCTCCCATGATCATGGATCAAGATGAATAAGTTTCAATACCATCAGTTGATGCGTTTGCACCTAAGTGCTTGGATGAGCTATAGGAAGATATCATCTTGGACAGGAGGACAAGGACTTCACGCAGGGGTGATGCTGATTATCTTCGAGTGAGATTAAAAGGCGAAGGACAAAGTGAGGGGACTCTTCCCTCACTCACTAGTTGATAGATGAAATATTTTGTTCATCCAAAAAGCTCTCAGTGGGAAGGCATGATCCAAAAAAAGTTCCAGAGAAGGATAATAATAACTTAGAACTCACAGAGGAAAATTAGAATGCTTAGAATGGCTTCATCAGACAGAGAAAGGGAAAAAATTCAAAGTTCCCAAAATGCATTGAAAATGGCATGATCACAAAGAGCGCGTCGCAATATTTCTAATGGCACAAATGACTTGTCAAATGGAGTTATGATTTGACATATATTCACGGTCAAAGTTGTGATCAAACAGGGCCAGTAAGTAGGGGACACATCATCATCCGTACTACCACATGTCACCCACCTTTGTACTTTTCATGGGTCCATGTGGACCAATAGAAAAGTACCACATGGCACCCCAGGAGATGCCACATGGCACCATCTAGTTGCTAGCCACCAGGGGAGAGGTCTGGACGTACATCTACGGGCATAGATTTCAAGATGAAGACTGTCATTATTGCAAGTTGTAGTGGGCACACAAATTGAGACAAAGTTTCTTTTGGGACTGGGAGTGCCAGAGTCATATCAGAGCGTGGAGACAATCATTTTTGGGTAATTCGATGCCATGAATTCAGTGGTGATGTATGTTTTCTGATCTAAGCATTATTTATGCAGCTTGATTTCAAAAATGAGGTATACTCATGTATTTTCCAAATTCTTTTGCTGAGTTAATGAAAGAGCCTACCCATTGAGAGAAGGACCCAAAGACATAGTCCACCAGGGACAAACTCCGTTATCAATTTTTTGTCTTCAGATCTGATTCTTATGTCTCTTCATTTTTATTTTTTCCCTTCTTTTATGGTGCACTTTAATTTATGCTCGTTTAATAAAATTCTTTATAAGTCAAGATGAAAATATCTTGGATCACCTAATAAAAGAGAAGAGAATCCATATCTTTATGGACGTAGCCTAGGAGGGGGTGAACCATGGTAAAACCTATGTTGTATGTGATGTTTAGTGCATGTTTAATTTCTGTTAATGATTGATCATGTTTACCTTCTGTTAATGGTTGATTTAGAAATGAATGGTTAAGTTAAATATGTTAGAGTGCATGCATGGCCTAAGAGATGAATAAATCCTAGGAATATTAAATGGATACTATGATGAATGAATGAAGAAGGAAGAATACACTCCTAGATCCCCACTCATTACTATAATATAAGAAATTGAGAATTGCAGTCAGCCATAAAGCTATCTCGGGTGAGATTGCACAGTGAACTCTGTGCACTGTGTTTCCTTCTGGTTCACCAGGCAGTCTGATAGTTTTACAGGGTTTTGTTGGAAACTTGTTGAGATCTAAACTTGAGTCAACCCTGGAAGTAGAAGAGAGAGAATTTAAACCAACAATTGCCTTTACTACTATTTTCTTCTTTTGATTCTAATGCCCATGAATCGATGCTACGCCAACTAAGTATTCATTTAGGTGTAGGATTCATATAATATTCCATCCACGAATTCATATTATATAAAGTGCCAAGTTATTTTCTCTTTGTTGGCTCTACATATCTCCTTCCTTTAGTCAAGTATAATGGTGCAATAACCTTTAAGTCTTCGACCTAGAATATCATTTGTCTTTTCTTTAGGTCAATTATAGTTTTATTATCAAATTCCCAATCAAGTTTTAATAGTGTTTGATACGGTGTACTACCATCTACTATTTTGATCACTTCAAAGCCCGTTGTACTGTACACTCCATCAATATTGACACTTACCTATGTCATTATTTCAACTGGAACAATATTATGTTGGTTCTCTAATCTCAACTGGATAGGATACGAAATCAGCTTCGGGTAGCCCTTCATCTCCCAAGTCTTTCTTGGGGTAACATTCATATCAGACCCCTAATATAGAATTATGTTGTCCATTTTGTAAGCTCTTATCTATGCATTGAGCCAGAAATCCCTATTCATTCTCTTCTTACTATGAACCTAGTTAGCTTCTCTATGTGCGATAGGTTTCTCTTTTTATTGGGAACAATGGTCAATCATTCCATGCAGACTACTCAAAGTAGATTCATCTTTCATTAATTCTAAACAAATTCTTAAGAAACTTTGCAAAGTGCTTGTGTTTTCAGCTTTATTTTTTGAATGGTCATAGACTAGAGGCAAGGTGGTCTATAATACAAGGGTTTTGTAGTCGAGGTTGACTCTATCCACTCTACTCCCATTAATTATTTTCTTTCTTGTTGGTAGGTCTCTTTCTCTTTCCTCGGAACAAACAATGGTAATGGATTTGCTACTTTCCTTACCCATTGGTGAATTCTATTCCCTTGATTCGTAACATCTGCTCCAATTCTTGTTCCTTTGCACCTAACTACTGCTATATTAGTTTGTTAGTCATGATCCTCTGCTACAATCATCTATACATTTGTGTCCCTCTTTTCTTTCCATTTCACTATCAATTGTGCACAATCCTCCTTCACATGGCCTAGTTCTCTGCAATACATACATGTCGTGCAAGGATTCAGGAAATTGCACGCTAAATGTATGGGTTGATTACAATTATAAAATATGATAGGTCCTCTTCCTCGACCAAATCCTCATCTTCCTTGACCTCTGAATCCTTCTCTTCCTCCTTGGTTATAACGTCCCCTAGGAGTATTAAACAACGGGGCCCCTCCTTCTTCTTATTCACCTTGGAATCTATAAGAATTTGTAGTGTGCTCACTCATTAAGTCCAATAGGCCACAATCCTTATTATCATGCCCCATCAACTTACAAAATTTGAAAAACAAGTTTCTCTGATCCGGATTATTTTCGGCACGAAATGAGATCAGAGATATAATAAAGAAATGCACAAAGATATCGTAGATATTCAATAATATAATAGAAATGTGTCAGAGATGCAACCATAAATATAGATATACAGTAATACATGATTTCTATTTATGAAAGAAATGTACAGAGACTGTAAAAATCCAGAGTGAAAGACTCGCTGGAATGGTGGCAGCTTATCTCTGAGAAGAGATGTGATGGCTACTCTCATTTGCAAGAAGATCATTACAGTGAGGCTCTAGAGGCCTTTTTACAATAAACATGAATGCCAAAAGTCCTATACATCCAAAAACCTAACCCTAGGAGATGAAGCACCAAAATTCATGTGGGCCCCATTTGGGTAAGTTAGTACATCAACTTCCCGGGGTCGTAACTTTTGCATACGATCTTCGTTTTAGGCATATGATAGCTCGTTGGAAAGGTATCGTCGAGGAGATTCATTTTAGGGGATAAATCATGCCTTTATATACCAATGAGAACCTCGATCTCAAAAAACCTTCATTTAGGCCCTCAAAATGGCCCCAGAAGTTAAAACCTGCTAAAAATAGTAAATTGCCAAAATTGCCAGAAAACTGTTTTGAGTGAGTCGAAAAAGGTGGGTGGCCACTGATATCCACCTGGATCAATCCTCCCTCCTTAGGATGAAATGGTCTCCATTGTGTTGAGTTCCCAGGGGAGAGAAAAAAGCGTTTGCTGGATCTACATCTGGGTGAGTTGCTTGTATTGTTGGAGACGTCGCACTGCTTAGCTTGTGGAAGTTTGTCATGAACCTCTTGAAGTTGAGGTTGTTCAACAAGTCGACCTACATGAGGGGAAGGTGTGCAGAAGGAATCTTTGTGCTTTTCTGCAACCTTTTCGACCTGCTTCTATTGGATAGAAGGTGAAGGGGGCAAGACTGTAGTGGTTGCAATGTCCTTTTGTTCCCCTTTTGAAAAGATTGTGAAGAAGCTTAATTTTGCAGTATGAGATACTACCTTGTGTTATCATTGAAATTTTGTCTGCACATGGTTACAAGAACTCAACATCGTCAAATAGTGATGAAGTCATCCATGGACCTAAATTAATACCACAACATTCAAAAAAGGTCAAAAGCTATACAAATTAGTGAAAAATTGAAGAGCGCTTTGCAGAGATTGGGCGTGCGCATGCATGCGCGGAACAAGAATGTAGAAATCACGTACAGGAGCACGATGCACGACTATTAGCGCAAAAATCCACACACCTGCTAAACGATGCATTTATGGAAGTGGTCGGCCTCCCAACCACTTATGGTTTATCTCCCAAGCTGATTTGACCTCCAAGTTTGGACTGGATCCAACTGGTGGGATGGTCAAAGACCTAAGAATGCCCCAAATGGCCTCTTTTCACACTACAAAGCAGTTAAACAATAACCCATATGAATGCTATAAAAAGACATGGATGCACCTCATTTTTTCAAGGAATTCAAAGTAATGTTATGCTGCCTCTATTGTTTTGAGGACTCCATCCTTGACACAAGCATATTGGCACCATTACATTGGACAATCCACCTCACCATTGAGTGGATTTGTAAGAAGAGATAGCTAGTGAGGGTCCAAGAGCCTTCCCTTGGAGGAAGAAGGGACTCATAGCCCCCTTTCTTCTTGGTGCTTTGTTTTCACTAATAGATCAGCCTCAAACATTGGTGACATGAGGGACTCATAGCCCCTTTCTCTTGGTGCTTTGTTTCTACCAATAGATCAGCCCCAAAACATTGGTGACATGGTCTTATGGTTCTTTGTTTCTATGTCCCCATGCTCATGAATTTAGTTTTGTATTGCATCTGTTAGTTTAATCCTTAATTGTAGTTTTCGTTTTCTTTCTCTAACTATTTTCTCTACAACTGTCCTACTCAACAAGACCCAACTAGGCATTGTTTGCACCCTTTTCGTCAACTTGGTGAGAAAAATAGAGGTGACGAAAGAGGTGCAACACCTTGAGACACTTTTTAGGTGAAATAATAGTTGAAAATCCATCTCCGGTATTCTGTAGAGATGACTCCTCAAAGTAACAATGACACCTTACGGGGTCAGGAATCATAAATAGTACGGCGTCGGCGCATATATGGTTGGCCTGTATAATCAACACATGTATATCCAATGGGGAAATATCATATAATACCTTTAACCTTGAAGGGTTGGATGCTGTATGAAATCAACATTGTTGGCTGATACGAAGATCTCATCCCCAGTGAAGCCACCCAATGTTGTGGCTGGTTGCGGGTGTGGGTGTTGTCGATGGGTCCTAATCCATTTGTATGTAATCCCTCCGCCAAGATGAGGTTCTCCGATTCCTCTTATCAACAGTGTAAAGGGTCCTCCTCTTCAATTCCACATCTGTGAATGAAAAGACACTCCCCCTATTCAGGATCTGTTGGTCCTTCTGGCTGGAATTGTTATGGGTCGCATTGGCCAGTAGTGGGTCTGGTGTCAATGATCTATCCTTTAACAGTATTTTCTGTGAATCAGATTCCGAATCAGGGTTCAATTCCTTGTTTTTTATCTCAGTCCACCAAATGACTGCTTTGAGTGACATTCATTGGTGTGCTAAAGTCAGGGGATTTTGGTGGAAATCACACCTACTCTCTGGTGTCCTTCATTCCTCCCGTGACCCTTCTTCCTGTGTCTTGGACTAGTTTCAGGAGATCTGGTTTTTAGGGATGTCTTGTCATACTTTGGTTGTTGCAGATTTGCAGACCTAAATTCCCATTTGTTTGGTGCTTAAATTTTGCCTTAATTTTACAGCATATTGATAAGCAACACCATGATGAGATGTCCATAAATCCATTTCTCTAGTCTGATGTATCTGTGTAGAGCCCTCCCACGGTATTTCAGAACTAAATGTCATTTGGAGTCTTGATACCCAACTTGGTGCACAAGGTATGGAGTCGTATTGGTGAACTCCTGAACCGCTTGGCACCTCTTGCCAAGCAGCAGTGTGATCCATCTCGTGTATTGGTCCTCAGTTTCCAATAGGGTAATATTGTTCCTAATTTATCCACAAAAAACTTGCTGGACTAACACCATATATTCCAGACTCCTTCTGTGAATCCTCTTTCCCAATAAAGTTTCCTACCAATGTTTGACATGAGGGGGAGCTTTAAGGAGCGTGTGGGAAAGTGATCTTTTCTTTGTCGGAGAAATTGTGAACATAGAAATAACCTTCTAGCAGATTTAACCATTTTTCTAGGGTTTTGCATCTATCTGTCCTTCAAATATAGAATATCAAAATTAATCCTTGTACCTTGAAAGGTGAGGGTTCTCCAAAGGGCCACTCTGATGAATATGTGCCTCACGTTATCGATAAGTGCTGAAGGATGTGGGAAAAGTTCTCCATCATTTCGTCCCTCTATCGCATGAGAGAGCTTCTGCCCGCTGGGCCAGATTGATAGGACTGTCTGTCTGTCGTTCTTCTCTTCCAATGAGGGTTTCTTTGGGTGTGTAAGAGAGATCAGGGTTCAAGAGAGATATGCTTGAGACCCAAATTTCTATACTTGGACCTTGTTAGGGACATGTACTGAAAAAATGATCAGAGTAGCCTGCTCTGATACCACCAATATGGACGATTTCAGCATGAAATGACTGAGGATATAATAAAGAAATGCATAGAGATATCCCAGATATTCAATAATATATTAGAAATGTAAATGAGATGCAACTATAAAATACAGATATGCAATACATGATTTCTGGTTAACAGAAATGTGGCATAGAGACTGTAAAAATACAGAGGAAAGACTCACTGAATGGTGGCAGCTTCATCTCTGAGGTGAAGAGATCTAATAGCCACTGCATCTCAGTAAGAAGATCATTACAGTGAGGATCTAGAGGAATTTTTAACAATAGGGAATCCCTAAAATTCCTAGACATCCAAAACATAACCCTAGGAGATGAAGCCAAAAAAGCCATTTGGGCCCCATTTGGGTAAGTTAGTAATCAACTTCCTGGGTTGTAACTTTTTCATATGAACTCTGTTTTAGGCATATGATAGCTCATGGAAAGGTATCATCGAGGGAGATTCATTTTGGGGATCAATAATGATCTTTGGAAATCAATAAGAACAGAGATTTCAAAAACTCTAGCTTCAGAAATTCCTCAAATTGCCCCTTGAAGTTAAAACCTGCTAAAAATAGGTTCCCAACAACAACAAGGCAAACAACAAACCATGGAAAATGTTTTGAGCTAATAAAAAAGGTGGGTGGCCAGTTCTATTTATATAACCCAGAATTCAGAACTGAGACATATCACCCAGACAACCATATCCCTTCCTTTGAAAAGCCAATGCTTGAATAAACCTTTAAAAAATCCTCTGAAATAAGCAAATCATGCCTGAACTACAATGCACAAGTGTTGGTCACTAGTGGGCCTATTATTGAGATATAGAACGTCATTGGCCCACTTACAGTCCACATGCACTAACAAATCATGTGTAATAGAAATCTCTTTCGATGGAATGTGATTCAATGGCTTTTAACTGAACCCCAGTTTCTACTAATATTGATTCTGTCCAAAACCAGCCTTTTAAAAAAGAATGTGGAAAACACTGAGAGAGAAAAAAGAGGTGCTCCAGCCCAATTATTGTTAAATCCATTCATCCCTAACCTTTATCAGCCTCACACAAGAATTCAAGCAAAGCTGTTGGAGGACAGAAGTAGGAGGTTCAGGATCAGGACTGAGGAACGGTGCACATGGACTCCCATTGCCATTGTGTGTTGATTCCACCTGAGATTACTAACATTTCTCCTGTCCCAATGGCATGATCAGAAGGATGATTTATTTTTGACTCTAATTTTAACTTGAACCACAAGTGAAAAAAAGGCACATGTTTGAGGTTTTTGTCTGACTGCAAGCATTGAATACAGCACAAGAAAGGGACAAAATGGAAGGTTGGAGAGCCATGCACAAAGACGTGTGTGTTAGTAGGTTACTCCAAAGGTTGTGCCGGTGGCTGCCTGAGGGTTTGAAGTGGTAGATTAAAAAGTTGATTCTTAAGGGCCTGATCCATGCAAGTTTGTTCTGAGCTGTTGGTTCCATAGGCACATTTCCCACATGGGGAAACTAGGTGACTCCGTTCAGACTCTTACCTAGGGCTTGACTGGTAGAGGTTTTGGGGTAGTTTAGGCTAACAACTTTCTATTTCTTTGAGTTGCTTGTTTCACAGTCAAACCTAGGAACCTGGCTCTTAGGCACTACCTTTTCCTTGATCATTGTTGTTCAATTTTATTATTGGGGACATACCTGGGCCTCCTAGGGTGCCCTACTGTGATGTGAATCTGAAAGCATTGAACCTCTGTCTCCTGACACTGGTCAGAAAAGGCTTTGAAGAGGGCTTGGACTCATGTGGGTTTTGGGAGGCAAGCCCCTCTTCCCTTTGGACCCTTACATTCTCTGTGTTTCTGGATCCTGTCCAGTCCTACAGTTCACAGTCACTTGTCCTGGCTCTTCTGATGCTGGCTCTTTTTTTTTAAAATTATTTTTTTCTCTCTGCTAGCAGCACCAAGTTTTAGAGGACCCTGGCTGGTCAAGGCCACTGAGGCCTTTCAGTCTGATGCCTGCATAGGTTTATCTTAGGCATTTATACAACTCCCATTTGC
Organism: Picea sitchensis; assembly: GCA_010110895.2. NCBI lineage: Eukaryota > Viridiplantae > Streptophyta > Pinopsida > Pinales > Pinaceae > Picea > Picea sitchensis. The sequence continues at coordinate 57,555 of SNQJ01S0011466.1, read as the reverse complement.
CCTTGAGCTGAAGTTTGAGTCATGAAATCTGCCATTTTAGCTCAGATGGTTTCAAAATTGCTGGTCATGACACCACAGCTGACTTAGGTATGAATTTGGGGTGCAGTCATCCTCTCCCAAGTGGTAGCTGCCCTCTAGGGTCGAGTCTAGCTGCACAGCCAGAAGAAATTCTCAATTTTAGCCTAGTTTTTCTTAGTATTGATTGCTGGAGGATAGAAAAGATAAAAATAGAAAAGATCTTGTTTTCATAGCCTTGACAAGTATAGGAGTTGGGGCTTTGATTGCCATTTATGCACCCTGCTCTGGCTCTTTGGGATCTGGCTGGGCTGCACTTACCTTGAGCTAATAATTGTCGGCATTTTTTCCTTGTTGCTTCATTTAAATAATTAGAAGTAAAAAAATTCCCCTTTTTTCACTTTGTTTTGGTTTGGGTACATCAGTTACCGATCACATAAACAAAGCCCTCATCATGCCTGCAGCATAATTGAGGGAATAAGAGTCTGATTGAGGAAATCCCTCATCCTGTTGCATGAAATCTTAGAAAAGTCAAAAAAAGAAAGCAGTTCTCCAAGAAATGGTTGCAAATTGTATTTCTTTTGCAAAAGTTTCTTGCTTACACTTCTTCGTTCACTTTGTTTTGAGTCTTGAAGGCCACCACTGACTTCACCTGATAATTTTGTGCATATAAAAATCCCATTTGGGAACTAATTAAAACTATTGCACTTTTGTTTGTGAGGGTCTGCTGGCATCAGCTTCCTGGGATCAGGCCTTTGGAATGGCTGAGAGTAACCTCCATGCCACCAAATCCACCATTGGGAGTCTAGGGAGGAAGTCCCAGTTTACGGGAAGACCCCTGGGACCCCCTCTAATACAGGCTTTGGCACATCATTGGAAGTTAGTGGAGATAATCCCTCCAAAGTTGAACCAATAGTAGTGGAAAACATGAGTACTATGGATTTAGTTTGAGACCTATTTCAAGCTTTCATTTCTCCTACTTGAGCTCATGTCTGAATCCATTCGGGAGGGTCCCTAGCTTGTTCCACTACTACCTCAGCATGAAGGTAAGTCTCCGGCCCTCGAAGACCTACCATTGTATTCACCTAACTACTGGACTCAAAACGCCCTTGGTGACTTGTTCAGTGCTATAGAAAACAGTTGCCAATCTTTCTAGGATGAGGATCGTGTGGCACTGTGTTCTTAGATATTGGGGTCATGGCTTGTAGAGGATACTCCAGAGGGTGCTCTTCCAGACCTGGAGCACTTGTGTTCCAAGAAGTTTCTCTCTAGTGTTGGTTGTTGGGAACGTTCCTAAAAGAAAGTTAGGGATTACTTAGTCTTACTCCCATAGGGCTTCCTTTTAGTGTGTGCTGGCTGCCTGCCCCATGCAGAACACCTTAGGTGTCATGAACATTCTGCTGCATGGAGGACCTGAGCCCTGACCTGTCATAGGCTAGCTCTGACCCCATGGCACTCCTGCTATCCTGAGTTTTCACCCCCACCATTAATATGGAATCTAGGACTAACACAATCTCTAAAGTAAATCAGCTACCAAATAATTGTTCTGTTCAACTCCCAGGGACATCATACCAACTCTCAGGATTCTATTGAACCCTCAAATTACTTGACATCACGCAAGCATTGGAAATCACTAATCCAATTTATTAAACGCTGTCAAGGCTCACAACTATGTAAATAAATTATTATTCCTCCTGGGAATTGTCTCCATTCCCATCACTGTTGCCTGTGAGAAGATCTCCCAATCCTGCCTGCTCACAAACCAGCTACCATGGTCTCACTGCAACTACGTTTGAAGTGACCTTCTCCTCATCCACTCATGCCACTAATCCTTATACCTGAAAAGGACAGGGCCCTCCATTTCACAACATGGCCAGTCCAGTGCCAGCCCCAGACCTCCACTCCACCCCACCAGCACTCTGGGTTCAGTGCTGAGCCCCAACGGCCTCCACAAGCCCACTAAAAGGCCCGATCCCTTTAATGCTTCTCTTCCCAGCACCAGAGGCCAGCATCTTCATCCCTTCTGCCAGGTCTTCTTCTGCACCCAACGTCAGCAGCCTGGAGCCAAGGGAACACTGCAAGAAATCCCAGCTGTAAGGCCAGGTTCATCACTGCCTGTTTGGAACAGGACGTTTGGTGATAACACTTTCGCATCTACTGCTCTCCCATCTGGGGGGCACACCCATTTTTGTACAATCTACTCCTACGCAGTACTCTATTCCTGCGTTTGGGGCACATATACCAGGACCTTTGGAACTCAGGAAAGTGCATGGATCCATTCCCTCATCTGGAAGTCCGTTCTAGGGTAATTCTTTTCACAACCAACGGAACCCTTGACAAAATTTCTGTATGCCTATAGGACCAGTGCACATGGACTAATCCTCTCGGCAAAAGTCCGCCAATGATGAATGCCTAAATAACCGGCATGTCCTTCATGGAATCCAAATCTAATGGGATACCCCCTCTAGGGATGCAAAATCCTTACGCTGGTCGTGACTATGGTTCTACTAGAATCTGGGCCAGCAGCGAAAATTTTCCTGGCAACCTAGTGCCAGTCAAACCCCAAGACCTTTTTTTCCGTAAGCAAGCACATCAACCTAAATCTACTATCTCTAACGACGCTATAATTTCCATTTGGATATGGTTGTTAAAATGATCCTATCTGTCATGATCTCAAAGATTGGCCCTGGTAGGCTAAGTAGCCTCAGACATTCCAAAAAGTTCGAGGCCAACCCAATGAAGATACAGGTGATCACGTGACTTTCCACCTATGGTGTTCATCTAACTCCATCATGGAGATGACTCGGTCCAGTTGTGATTGTTTCAATGCACCTTTATAAAGAGGCGGTAACAGGCATCGAGTTTTGATCACTCACGATATTCTTTGGTGAATCAAGCAAGGGATTTCCTTAACTACTCTAGTTACCGTAGAGATATTATGCAGAAACGCTATGTTTCAATTTGAACAGACGACAAATAGATCTATCTCCTACCTACCATATCTCGGAGTGTATGCTAAAGAGTCTAATCAAAGTACCAGTTCCACTCAAGCATTCCTACTTCTTGAGGGGTTCCTTAAGTCTTTAATACCGCAATTATCCAAAGACACGTGTAAAACTTCTGGGGTCTTCTCCGAAGAAGATGCTATCACGAGGTCAGTCATGTCGAGCTTCATCTTAATTCCTCAGTCTGGTTTTATACAAATAATATCCCAGTCGGATGCTCCATGATCAATACCGGATAAAACCCGCAGAAAGAGAGCCGGACCACATGCAGATGGCATAGTTGGTTTGGCACAAAACTAAGCTCATTGAGCAACTGACAAAACACCAAAATTGTGCTATCTATACAACAACACTCAATGGCTACTAGATTACTGGTTTTGGTTGCTCCTCCTACTCCAACGTCTACACTCATGCATGACTAAACTCCAAAAGGCCAACCCGCATCCTGAAGGGAAGAAAAAAACAACGGCATGTGGGTAAGGGGGATAAGAAACCCACTGGATGTTCTTTCGGCGAGGGCACCACGGAAAAGAGAAGCAGGTGAACTGCGTAACTTATGCTGGAAGACCACCACCGCATCTATGTCCCTTTGACTCCAGAGGCTCTAAAAGTTTGTCACAGCAATAACAAGTCGTGTTGACTAACCCATTTCAGTATTGGGAAGTTTACTTAACTCAGTTTCCTGCAAGTGCCGAAGGGGGTAGTCAGGAAACCTGCTCTCCTCCAAATAATTCCTCTTTCATGAACGTATACATGGTTAGGGTGATGCTTTAATAACCACTAGAGTGCATTAGAATATAGTTAACTGCTAAGATGAGATCCATCTCTTCCACAGATCGAGACATTTGGTGAAACAATGACACGCATTCCCAAAGGTGCGTTTTAAGAGAGCTTCTCACAATCCAAGCAAAATGCAAGGGCCGCCTAGAATTAATTTCTACATGGGTGGAAACACATCCCAAACCCTTGTAAGTATGTCCGGCTTGAGGAGGTCCTCCAAAGCTGCCCCTGCTCAGAGAAAAGCCTTGCTGGACTGCTTTAGGCTCCACTGAGACTTGTAACCCAGGTACCACTGCGTTAGATATGACTGACTTGAAACTTCGTTTGCCTTACCACGTAGCGCTCCAGATAGTAGTGGCTCATCCCATGAAAAAATGTTTACACGCAATATCTTCGCACGGTGGTCGACGAGGGAACCTCAACATGCATCATGTCGCTAGGCATGTTAAAGCTTCATTGTTCAGCCTGAGTTGTCTCCATCACTTACTCTCCTCATTGTGTTCGACGGTCATTCTTTCAGTACCACATGGCATCATTCCTTCCCCTTCCCGTGCAGTTAGTCAAGAAGACCAGTGCTGGGCGTAGAGGTGTAGTTGATGCCCCTCATTATAAATCTCAGTCAGATTTGACTTATGCTATGCAAGCCGTGTGGTCGCTATAGTTTTCTTTGAGTCTCTTTGTTTCCGCTTAATGAGGGTCGGACAGTGACTCATTGATCAATTGTCCTTCTCTAGACCTGACTCCAGCTTGAGGGCATCCACGGTTCCCAGGATTGATAATCCTCAAGCCAGTGTCATTAATGTAGGAGTTGTTTTGTGCCCATCCTAATGGGTACTTTCGATCACCCACCTCCTCATGGTGATGTCAAGTTTATATCATTCACCATATATTGATTTTCACGTTTGCCGTTCCGCAATGACTTACTTCGAGGATCCGTGAATATTTCCTTTCCCATCAACCATGATGGATGAGATACAGGGTGCTGGAAGCGTCCATGTTCTGTCACCGGCGAAGCATCTTTAGTCCAGCAAGCTTCAGTAAATCCCAACTGACTCCACAAGAGTCAGATCCACTTCTCAGAGCCTATCTGGGCTCAGGGTTCTGCCAACACTGATCTGTTAGATTTGGTCTTGACTTCTGATGGTAGTTGGTAATCGAAGTACGATCAGTCCAAGCAAACCTTTGGAAGATCTTCATCACAGATCAATAAGTATTTCCTCCCAAAGATAAGTCGAATCAAAGCAGGATAATTCACTATCATGATCATGACTGAGATAGGTATTTCATACTAACTCCCTTTATCTACACACAAGATCTATGCTGAGGGTGATATGGAAACCGTTGCTGAAATGTGGATACTCTATCACTATCTCCAGAATTCCTGGCATCATAGACAATGTTTCGTCGGAGTATACAACTCCCATGAGAGGGAGCAGGCAATTGACCCACAAAGATTCTATCATGAGATAACTTTGTTACTTTTCAAACTCTCACTTTGAGATCTGAAAGCAACATCCGTGAGGACCGGGTAATTTTATGCTTTCTGATCTCGTCCGGATTAACTGAAAAAATCCATTGTGGGAGTCTCTTTGCCTCCCTTTCAGACTCTATTTAAAAGATGGTGAAAATATTGTCGAGTGACCTTTGTTCTTCACACTCGTTAAATTGGCCTAGAAGAACGTTCCTGTAAACGAGAGTCCTCTTAAGCCCTTTCAGACCCTTTAAACATGAAAGATTGTCGAATGATCTTGTGACCTTTCACACCTCAAGTTAAAAATAAAATTCAGTCATTCCATCCGGCGGTAGTTTTAATTCCTTTCGGTTCAGATGGTCGCAACTGTACGAACAAAGGAGCACTCCATTGAATCCTCTATTCCTTTTTGTGTAAGAGTGTCCTCGGGTATAATTTTATTCCCTTTTCCGGCCTGAGGGACTAACTCTACGAAAAAAAAACCCCTTGAGTCCAGTTAAGCTCTCTTTCAGACTCTAAAATCTCTGAGAAAGGATTGTCGAGTGACCTTATTCCTCCACACTCATTAAAATGGGTTAGAAGAACATTCCTGACGGAGTCCATAGTTAAGCTTTTCAGACCTTTAAAATTGAAAAAATAGCCTTGTGATCTTGTCCTTGTCACACCTGTTAAAATGGCTCTTTGAATTGACGTCTAATCGGTGCTATAGTTTATCCCTTTTCGAATTGACTAGACTATTGACGAAAAGGTACTCCAATGGAGTTTTCTTTTATGATTTTTCAGACTCTTAAATATGAAAAACCACTGATCCTACCTTCTCTGGATCAATATTAAAAACTTATATCTAAGGATGTTACCATTGTGTGTCTAATTAATCGCATTTTCATACCTACTCCATTAGCCTAGTAATAGTTTGCTTTTGCGTCTTACACCTTTGGCCACTGGAGGATTTTTTCCTGAGTATCATTTCCTAGGTCATCAGTTCTGTCCTTGTGCCTTGAGCTTGTAAGGTTTGTTGTACTCTGCTCCTCCAATAACATAATATCTTTATTCTTTCCAAATCATCAAAGAATAAAAAATCAAATAAAATCGCAAAAAAGAGGATTTTTCGGGAAAAGTATTTTCTTTATTACAGGTACCAAGGAGTCAAATTTTTGGATAAAGCACATCTAATCTGTTTGATTTAGATTGGGGACTATGGGATGGTGCATGACTCTATAGGAATCTTTTTTCTCATATAAAGAGTTGTGTCCCCACCACATGGCATTCTCCTAACATATGGAGGAGTTTTGAAAGGTTCTTCTTTCTGTAGATTTTAAGGGATTGTCAGATATGTTGTCTGATTTTTATCACTTGTCGTGCTATTGTCCAAGGGAAGTTTTTCTACTGTTTATCGGCCCTCTCTGTGATATATATGTCTCTTGTCCTCAAGATACTCCAAGCATCCTGAACGTCTAACTGTCTTTGTTCGAAATCACTGAAGGCTTCAGTCCGATTACACATCAACATTATCAAGTCCATAACCAACGAGCTGCCGAAGATTCTGGGTAGTGCAATCGTACACTCATACACTCCTACCCGAGTTATGAAAATTTTGAAGTTGTTGCTAGATCTAAGTACAACCATCAGGGATCTAGAATCCTTCCAAAGATGCAGATACGTTACATGGCTATTTCTGACTTTGAGATGTAGCTCCTGCTGCATTGTTCATGGCTACTCTTTATAGCTATTTGACATGGATCTACAGTGTAATTTGATTGGTATCCATGGTTCTATTTTATCCTGAGCATGGTATGCCCACCTCGGTGAGATACATTTGATATTTTATGACAGACCTCCTGACTCCTTGATTCCTTGGGCCTCCTCCACTCCATTCAGCATATCAGTACAGACAGAAGAATTAGGATGTATTCTGGCCATCAGATGCTCTTCTGGACTCACACAATTAGGGGGAATCCATTATAACCCTAAATTGCACCTCACATACATGCTTTTACCTCCTGGCATCAGGCCAACCTATATCCCTTCCTTGTCAAGGCATTTGAACTCTTGTAAATCCTCTTAAATCAAGTAAACGCGCCCTAAACTACTACTACACCAAAATGCTGAATGCTGGATAGCCTATTACATCATGACAGCTTGAATGCTGGTCAGCTCTTACTACAACCCAAGGCTTTCCTAACAAAAGCACAAATAAAAACAGGAAATTTGGTTCCATTTTAGGACAAAAGTTTGGGTAAGTTAATTGAAACTCCCAGCCATGCATGTATTGAGAGTTCATCCAAAACCCTAGCCCTTCTAGCCTAAGAAGGTAGGGGTACTATTTGGAGGAGGAAAAAAAGATATAAAAGAAACTCTGCCCAATTGTTTAATCTTATTCTGTCCAACCTCAGTATCTCCTCAAGCCTAATCAGGAGAATTCAAGCAAAGCAGCTGAGGACAAAGAAGAGGAGGAGCCTAGGATCAGGATCGAGAAACGGTGGCCAATCTCTATCGTTATTGTAAGTTGATTCATCTGAGATTAATAAAAGAATACTTTTCCCGTCCCAATGCATGATTTGTATATGAGTTATTTGATTAATGCTTAATCTCTAACCCACAAGTAGAAAAATAGCATGCATGCGTAGTGTTTTTGTCTTGATTGCAGGTTAACTTTGGAAGGAGCAGCGCAAGCAAGCGGACAAAAGCGCAACGGAGGATCTACACCAAACATCAATAAAAAGGTTAGTAGGTTCTTTCCATGTTTGCATGTGAAAAAGGGTTTGAGGTTTGGGGTGGTAGATTAAAAGTGATTTCTTAAGGGTCATGATCTGCATGCAATTTTAAGCCCTAGCTTGTTAGTCCATAGGGTAATATTTCCCAACAACACCACCGATATCTGCTTGGATCATTCTCGTAGTGCTCTGATATTTCTGCATCAATGGACAGTTATGAGGGTGGTGACCCACCATCTTGAAAATTTCACACCATAACCCAAATGGATTTGGTGCTCCTGTATTCAACTATTGCTAGAATGTTGGGCACTCGTCTTTATGTTGGAATTCTATTTTACCGATGATACACCAGACTCCCTCACACTTTTATTTTCCTTTCGTAATTTCCTATAACTGAATATTCAGTGCGGAAATCTATGACTGGACTTGAGACATCCCCACATTATTTTATCCTACAAAGGACACTTCCAATCTCATCACAATTTACAGATCTTCTAACTTTGTCACAATATTTTGTTGCATCAAATGGCAATGTATATGCGACAATAAACCTGCAATAAACAATTCTCTATGTTGTTCATCCAGAATAGGGAATGTCATCTGGTCTTTCAATATCTTAAACTTTTGATCATAGTACCATATTGATTAATTTACTATGTTCTTAATTTCCTTCTGCTCACTAATACACTACGACTGAGACTTAGGATTGTAGAACTCTTTCAAAAAAGATGTTATTACCTCTACCAATGTTCTCATCTAACCCACATGTGTAGTATTCTAATATTTCATATACCATAATAGTGCTGGATATTTGAAATTCATCACCAACTGCACAATATTCACATCATCTCCCTAGACGTTTTTCACAGTCCATATCATGTCACAAATGAAGAAATGTTTTTTCTGGATCTTCTAAACTAGCCCCTTGAAAGAGAGGCATCCTTAAGGTGGGATATACCCCCTCCATTGTGTTCTGGACAATATTATTTCCTGGCAATACTATTTGATTCTAACTCGACGTATCGCTTCCACTACTTTTATTACTTCCACTACTATCTTTACTTCCTTCACTAACTACAATTAACAAAACTTATGATCTTACCTCATTTCTTGGTGATGCACACGAGGTCATGGGTTTGACGTAGAGTCCGATATGAGGAATATCCTCTTCTATTGGACTAAGTTGACAGATCTTTTCTTCGATGCATAGAATCCCTTCGATCTAGAATATTACACCAGTGTCTCTTTCCTCAATCTCATTGTGCTTACCTTCTCTCTTAGCCAGATTCCCCTTCTTATTCTATCTAAATCTCTTACCATTGCACAATATTTCAATCTCTTCATTCTTCACACACTATTCTTCACTCAACATCCTCAACTTGTTTGTTCCTCATTCCTTCTTTTCATCCCTCTCTACACTCAGATCATTCCCTATTCAACCCCAGTTCCCCTATGTGTGCAAAGGTGTTTAGCAATCAGATTCCATTTTCATTACTACTTTGTCTCATAACAACATCTTAATCCATGTAGATATTAACTTCAGGTATCTTCCATGCGGTCCCTTGAAGAATTTTCTTTCAACAACACTATATGACTGAGTATAATATATGGAAAATTTAATAACATAACCTTCCTGCACACTATCCGACCAGTAGTCAATTGTGCATGATGTCTTATTGCTTACTATATTAGATTTTCAGATTAATTCAGGAGTCCAATTCTTCAGAAACACAGTCCGATATCTTTTGATCTTTTCAATAAATCTCTAGATCCACTCAGCTAACACATTCAAGAAGTCAATGAAGAAAAATTCATGAAAATATGTAAACACATACCTTTGTAACCATTCTTTTGCATTTATCCATGGATTTTAATTTTGGTCTACTGCAAACTCGACCTCCTTATCACTCCACCATTCTATGGTCTCCTCCTTAGTAGGCTTCTGCATCCCCCTCATTTGCAGATCCCAATCCTAGCAATAGAACCATTTGTTGGTACGTAGTGGGAAGAATCAAGGTTAATCATTATTTCACCAACAAATCCCAAGATACTGGCCCTTTTGGCATTACCCACAAGCAGGTGAAGTCTCACCCAAAGTACCTATGGGGACTGTAGGAATCAGGTTTTTGTAGTCATGGGAGAATATGAGGCATTCATTCGTTATTGTTTACTTAACATTCATTCATATGTTCTATAAGAAAAACCATATTAGTACTATGATCTATGACATATTCATTTAACCATTCATCATATGCACAAAACCATTTAACAGATCCAACATATGCATATTAACCATTCATCATAGGTGTTCATCAAACAAAATAAGAAAACACATAATAACAACATGCACATTAGAGCAAAAGGATTAATGTGGTTCACCCTAAACTAGGCTACGTCCACAACATATGGCTTCTTATTCATTCATTCATAATATCATTACATTCATATGCATTTCACTCATATATAAGTATTCAGTAAAAACCCAAACTTGCCCAAGTTATTCTATGCTACAGTGCACAAATACCTCTCAACTGATATTAAACTCATCTCATACTCATCAACTAACTCAAATCACACATAATTCTTCTATACAAACTCTTACTCATAACTCATCACTTTCTCATCCATAACTTCTCAAAGACTACTTTCTACCCAAAATCCATACATATTTATAGTTTTACAATAGGGATTAGCCTGTTACAATGTGGACAAAATGTCCCAAAACACCTAACTAAATTCCAAATTTTTTGTGCTAACTCCTTAAAATGTGCTAACTTCTTTCTGCGTATGTTTATCCTTTACCAAAATGTCATGTGATCCACTCTTGTGTGATTCCCAAAAATTACCCAAAAATTCATGCTCCAACAGAGGGCACCCCTGATCTTGGGTAGACATTGGTTGGCTACAACCGATGCATTTATTAGTTGCAGGTCAGGATCCATGACAATATATGACAAAAAATACACAAAAACCTCATCCTCTACCCCACTACCAAACCACATGAATACCATGATATACCTTTTTGGGCTATATTTGAACTAGAAGAGGGTGGTATACAACCAATCCTTATAGTCAGTAAGGATCTATGTTTCAAGGTTGAAACAGAGGATGACATTATCAATAGTTTCATCAGTAATCTCCCATTTGTTACTCAATCATCATTCCATCTCTTAGATTCCATAATGAATGAACCTAATCTCTTGAGAATTGATACCTATGACACCAAGCTAAAAAAGTGTCACGATTGAAATTGAGCCTAGAAAAAAATTAAATATTAATCCAAATTTATATTCCCTACAGATAGAATGGATGGTTCAGTTGTTGTGAGAACACAAGGAGGAATTTGTATGGTTTTACATAGATATGAATGGTATTCACCCTGATATATGTACCCACCACATCTACATAAAATAATATTGTCGGCCTATTCGCCAGCTGCAACATAGAATAAACCCATCCTCGAAATATGTCATAAAAGAAGAACTCCATAAATTGTTAAATGTTAATTTCATCTATCCAATCTTAGACAGTTAGTGGGTATCCCCATTTTTCATTGTACCTAAGAAAAATATCAAATGGAGAATTTGCCTCGAATATAGAGAGTTGAATAAAGACACACAAAAGGACCATTTCTCGTTGCCTTTTGTTGACCAAGTCCTTGATGCCCTATCCAACACGAACGTTTTTTCATTTCTTGATGGTTTCAATGGATATAACCAAATCTATATTGCTCCTTAAGATCGAGACAAAACTAATTTCCCTTTCATCTGGGGCACATTTTCTTACTGAGTCCTCCTATTTTGGATTCATAACACACCTTCTACTTTCCAACAAGCTATATTGGGAATATTTTCAAAGTTGGTTAATGACTCTCTTGAGATTTATATGGATGATTTCACACCATATGGTGATAAATTTTACATGGCTCTGGATAACCTTGAAAAGTGTTGAAACGTTGTAAACAAACTCATCTCTCCTTAAGCATCAAAAAATACTATGTGATTATGGATGATGGATTTGTACTTGGTCATTATATTTCTTCTGTAGGGATACAGCTGGATCTGACCAAAATTGAGATAATTTTAAAAATTCCTCCTCTGAAATCAGAAAAAGAGGTGCATAGCCTTTTAGGAAAAAATGGTTATTATCATCTCTTCATTGAAAATTAGTCAAGGATTGCATCTCCTTTCTTTACATTACTTTCTAAGGACACAAAATGTATATGGACTAACAAATGCCAAACATCTCTTACATATTTGAAGAAGCGCTTATCTAAAGCCACTATTTTGTGAGTGCCTAATTAAAATTTTTCAATCCACATTTTGACATATTCCTCGAATGATGCCATCAATGCTATACCAGGACAACGGGAAGAATGCAACCAATACGTCATATATTACATCGACAAGAGTTTGAATCCTACAAAGTTAAATTATATGGTAACTGAAAAATAATTCCTTGTTGTTGTACATGTTATTAACAAATTCTTTCATTATATTATAGGATATCAAGTATTTGTACATACATACCATTCCACTATTAAATATCTAATGAATAAATCTATCAAAAATGGTAGAGTCACTAGGTGGTTACTCCTACTACAATAATTTGACATCACTATTGTGGACAAGCCTGGAAAGGACAATGTTGTTGCAGACTTCCTTTCTAGGCTTACCAACAATGGTGATTATTCTCATGTTGAGAATTATTTTCCTAATGAACACTTATTTGCAGTATTTAATCACTCACCATGGTATGTAGATATTTCCAATTATCTTGTTGTAGGAAAGCTACCACACCACCTTTCTCATATAGAATGTCAAAAGATTATTCAGCAAAGTGCCCAATATTCTTGGGTAGGTGGGTGTCTCTTTTACATAGGCCTTGACCTTGAGATTTGATGATGTATAAGAGAGGATGAGATCCACAACATTTTGAAATCCTTCCATGATGATCCTTGTGGTGGACACTTTGTTGATAAAAGAATAGGGTACAAAGCACTTTGCATGGGATATTATTGTTTTATTCTATTCCAAGACACCAAAAATTTTGTACAAGGATGTGACAACTGTTGGGTTATGAAAAAGGTATAAATATCTTCCTTTTCTCCACAGTTCATGATATAATGTTGATTGAATTTTCAGTTAGTTAAGGATAAATAAGATAGAGAATGATTAATATGTCTCTTAGAGTTATTATTGAAGTTTTATTAAATAGATTCTAAATTACGATTGGAATTGTTTGATTTTGTTGTAAATTTGGATAAATAACTGTCAAGCCCGAGATAGCCAAAGAGATCTTGAATATGCACAAGTTATTGGAGGTTGAAGACTTTTAGGCACACAACAATTTTGAAGATAATCGATTGTAACTTTATAATAATAAAGCAATCTTGAGGATCTTTCGATCCTCGGGATATATTGATTTACCCAGATTATTGTAATATATAAGAGGGTAATAGATCTAGAAAGGATATATAGAAAAAAATCACATTCAAGTATTCAGAACTTAGAATTGCTCTGCACAAGCAGTTTTTGTAAATGTTTTACTAGCTATGGAATCAATGAAAGTTTTTAGCGTTTTCACCATTTCTATGTTTTGAGTTTCTCATAGCAGCATTTATGAAGACCGAAGGCCCAGTCTAAAGGAGTTATTGTCTCATTCTTTAATTGTATCAATTTGAAGTTCGATTTCTATTTTGTGATTCAAATATCCTTTCACAAATAGCTAAGATGAATGCATAAGTGTGTTAATGATTTTATTTTGTTTGTGTGTAGAAGATAGATATTTCCCTTAATATTAATGATTGCCATTCTAATTTCCATTTCTGTAGTTTGTTGCTTGACAGTTCCTCATAATTTTATATGCGTTGTTCCTTTTACTTAGATTTACAATTGTTGTTCCTTTCAATTAGATTATCATTGTTGTTCCTTTCAGTTAAAGTGATCCGGATTATTTTCGGCACGAAATGAGAGCGGAGATATAATAAAGAAATGCACAGAGATATCGCGTATATCCAGTAATATAACAGAAATATATCAGAGATGCAACCATAAACATGAGAATCTGATAATACGATTTCTATTAATAAGAAAATGTCTGAGAGGCGTAAAAATCTGAGTGAAAGACTAAGCTAAGAATGGTGGCAGCTTATCTCACGAGGAAGAGATGTGGCTACTAGCAATAAGATGATTTCAATGAGGCTATAAAGGCCTTTTTACAATAGATGAGAGTGCCAAAAGTCCTGAACGTCAAAAACCTAACCCTAAGGATGAAGCCTTAAAGTCATGGGCTGGTTGGGTAAGTTGGTGCATCAACTTCGAGGAATTAGTAACTTTGCATCGGGTCTTACGTTTGCGTCAATGATAGCTCGTTGGAAAGGTATCGTCGGGGAGATTCATTTGGAGCCTTAATTATGCCTTCATCTATCATTGAGACTTAGATCTCGAGAAAACTTCATTAGGCCAAAAGAAATGGCCACAGGAAGTGAAAACACCTTCAAAATAGTAAAAATTCCAAATGGCTCAAAATTGTTTTGAGCCATTTGGAAAAGATTAATTATTAGATATCCACTGGATCAATCCTCCCTCCTTGGAAGCAATGGTCTCCATTAGCGTTGAGTTCCGTGGGAGAGGAAAGGCATTTTTGAATCGCATCTTGGTGTTTGCTTGTCTTCTTTGGAAGTCACCTTTGCTTAGTTTGTGAAGCTGTCCGCGAACACGTGGTTTGGAAGGTTTGGACCTTTTAACGGTCTGGCTATTTTTAGATGGTAGTAGGAAGGAATCTTTGTGCTTCTTTGCAACCTTAATGGGCCGCTACGTTGGACCGAGAAGGTGCTGCCGTGGTGGTGGTATCATACGGTCACCGCTGAGCAGTTGTGGAAAGATGGATTTTCTGGTAGCCGAGATACTACCTTGCGGCCTTGTTTAGGTGGAGTGATAGTTGGAACTACCCTCACGGTACTTTGTAGAGATGGCCTCCTAGAGTAACAATGAAATTGTGGGTCCGAGACTCATAGATAGCATGGTGTTTCCACATATATGGTAGCCCAAAAGAACATCCTGAAACATCCGATTGGGGAAACATCACATAATACCTCATCCTTGAAGGGTTGAATAATGCGTATGACAATGGAAATTGCTATTTGGTGATACGAAGATCTCGATCCTTGAAGCCACTTAATCTTGTATGGATTTAGCAGATTATTGGTGTTAACCGACAATCCCATTGTTTGATGACCTCTGTTGAGATGAGGTTCTTAGAAGCCATTATCAACAATAAAATTTTGTGGGGTCCCTTCACCCACATATGTGAATGAAAAAGGCTCCCCTCTTACGGATCTATTAATTCATACGGTTGGATTGTTCGCGGTCCACGACAATGGCGAGTGAATTACCAAGTCGATGATGCAAATGTTTTGCGGTATTTTAGAATCGAGATTGAATGTCCGGGGTTGGCTCCTTGTCTTTGATCTCGACCGCAGTAAAGATGTTTTGGCGACATTCATGATTGTTGTGCCAGAGACTTTGTAAATCGCACCATTTTCCGGTGTCCTTCTTTGTCTTCAGTGACCTTCTTTTCCTGTGGCTTGTTGGTTTTGGTATTTGTTTGTTAAGTTTGTCTTGTCATACTTTGATTGTTGTGGATTCGCAGACCGAACTCCCATTGTTACGGGTGCTTAAATTTAGCTCGATTTTTAATGACATATCGATAAATGACCAGAGTGATGAGATGTCGAAAATCCGTTGATTTGGATGTATCTGTTAATGAATCCCCCGCGATATTCGAGAACCAAATGTGGATTCGAGTCTTCTTTGATACCTGGCCTTGGTGCACAAGGTATGGAAGTATTGGTGAACTCTAGGCTGTTTGGACCCTCTCTTGCCTTGGTGTGGTCCATCTCATGTATTGTTCCTCATATGGTTTTCCAGCAATTGTGTGTTCCTTTCTTTGCATCCCACAAAAAATCCCAAGTGGGCTTGGCCCCATATATTCAGTTCTCACAGTGGAACTTCTGCTCCGATAAGTTTCCCACCAATGTTTGACATGGGAGAGCCTTAAGTAGTACGAAGGTGATATTTTTCGCCAATGCGAAATTATGAGAACGAGAGAAATAACCTTCTAGCATATTTAACCATTTATTTAGGAATGCATCTATTTTGACCTTCAAATACGGGAATATCAAATTAACTTGTACCTTGAAAGGCGAGTGCCTCCAAAGTGGTCACTTGATGAAGATGCGCGTGTACTTTATCGATGGGTGTTGAAGGATGTGGAAAATTCTCCATCATTTCCATTTTCTGTCGTGAGCTTGCTCAAGCAACGGTGATAGGATAAATCTGCTCCATCATTTTCTTTTCTTCGCCATTGAGGGTTTCTTGGGTGTGTGAAGCGATTGTCCTCAAGAGAGAAGCTGGAGACAGCCACTATATTCGGACCTCGTGGGGACATGCGAAAAGAGCGAACAAAAGGCGACACCTTTCATTACCCAACGTCCGGTTATTTTGACGCAGTAGAGGCGGAATATAATAAAGAAATGCGAGAGATATCCGCATTATATCCGGTAATATGTGAAATATATCATAGATGCAGCCATAAACAGGAGATCTGATGTGATTTCTATTAATGAAAGAAATGTCTGAGAGCGTAAAATCTGAAGTGAAAGACCAGCTAGAATGGTGGCGGCTTATCTCTACGAGAAGAGATGTGGTGACTACTCGCATTAGCCGGATGATGGTTACAATGAGGGCTCGAAAGGCTAGCACACAATATATGGGAATGACAAAAGTCCTGAACATCCAAAAACCTAACCCTAGGAGATGAAAGCCAAAGGTCATGTGGGCCCGTTTGGGTAGTTGGTGCATCAACTTCAGGGGGTCAAATAATTTTATCACGATCTCAGTTTTAAGTGATGTGATAGCTCGTTGGAAAGGTATCATCGAGGAGATTCATTTTGGGGCCTCAATTATGCCTTCATATATCATTGAGAACTTATATCTCGAAAACTTCATTTAGGCCCTCAAAATGGCCAGGAAGTGAAAACACCTTTAAAATAGTAAATTGCCAAAATGGCCAAAAAAAAAACTGTTTTGAGCCATTTTGGAAAAGGTGGTGGCCCCAGATATCCACCTAGATCATAAAGATATGATTGTTGTTCCTTTTGGTAAAGTTACATTAGTTTTCCCTTTCAACTAGATTACAATCACTATTTCTTTCCATAGATAGAGTAATTCGCCTTTTCCTTTCCAGTGATTTGATTCATAATTGATAGTTAATTCTGCAAGTCTTTTCTTAGATTCAATTACTTCTTTTCAGATAAGAGAATTCAATAGATTAATTAGTTCCCTTCCATTCTACAACATTTTAGTAATCATATTTCAATTCACATAATCTTTAGTGGACATTTGAGGAACATGATTGTTGATAAACTCAAATTTTATTTAGCTACACGATTTTATCCTTCACGAGCTAGCCCTCAAAATGGCCCCGGAAGTGAAAACCTGCTAAAAATAGTAAATTGCCAAAATGGCCAAAAAACTGTTTTGAGCCATTTGGAAAAGGTGGGTGGCCCCCGATATCCACCTAGATCATAAAGATATGATTGTTGTTCCTTTTGGTAAAGTTACATTAGTTTTCCCTTTCAACTAGATTACAATCACTATTTCTTTCTACAGATAGAGTAATTCGCTATTTCCTTTCTAGTAATTCGATTCATAATTGATAGTTAATTCTGCAAATCTTTACCTAGATTCAATTACTTCTTTTCAGATAAGAGAATTCAATAGATTAATTAGTTCCCTTCCATTCTACAACATTTTAGTAATCATATTTCAATTCACATAATCTTTAGTGGACATTTGAGGAACATGATTGTTGATAAACTCAAATTTTATTTAGCTACACGATTTTATCCTTCACGAGCTACCTGCATAGACTTCGTTGATATTCTTGAGATAAAAGATGAATCTCTGGGTTGATATATGCCAACTCTTACCTCCTGTTGACACTTAAGAGGTTTTATAGGTGTTTCTTTTGTTGAATTTCTTTTTGTGTGAAGTGTGTATGACTAGAAAGAAGGATATTGAAAAACCAAAACCCCCACCAAAAACTACCAAAGTCGAGGGTTCTTTGATCCCTGGGAGAAGCACTTTCATAGACAAGATCATCAAAAAAGGTGAATCTCAAGCTTCGGTTGGACCTAGGAAAGGACCTACCTGAATCCCTCAGGCAGTAGTTTCACCAACTATGGTCCACGTTGAGATTCATAGAAAAACTAAAGGGACTGAGCAAATCTTTCAGAGCACAGATCTTCCACCCCTCAACCCTTTAGAAGATGGAAACTCTAATAATCTAGAGGAAGGAGTAGGAGAAACTAGCGGGGTTGCAAGGGTAAACCCACCATCACCACCTGATCCTGAGTCTCATGTGAAAGAAGAAGGCATACACGAAATCCCAGATAAAGGGAGTGTAATCAAATCCCCTAGAGGACCAAATAATCAACCATTTCGAATGAATACCTGGAACAAGAACTTCCTAAAAAATTTTGGCACATTTTCGATCAAATGGCACAACCAAATCAACAACGACCCTAGAACTCCACGCTGGAATATATGATAGTTGATCCAATTGCCAATGCTCCCATAAAAGCAATCCCCCTACAAAACTTCCCAACCTTCCATGAATTGATTTCAGAAGACCCAGATGCATTCCTATTTGAATTTGATGTCCTATGTAGAGGGTATGATTACACCTCTGAACCCCAAAAATTAAAACTGTTCCCCTCTACCTTGAAGGGAGTAGCTTTACGCTGGTTTATGGGATTGGGAGGTGGAACCATCAATTCATGGGATCAGATGAAACAAGCCTTCTTGTCAAAATTAAAGGATTATTGTAGAACTAGAGGCCTAAAAGATGAAATATTTCAAATGACTGCAAAAGAAAATGAATCATCAGAAGAATATGTTGAGAGATTTCAATATAACTTGCAAAGATCGCCCTATGGTACATTATCGGGTAAAGTACTCAAAACAACTCTGATTAAAGGCATGAAAGATGAATGGGTAGAAACATTCAATCTAATGGGGAAGGGTGACATTTATCAGGAAACTTATGAAAAAATCATTCTATTGTGTATCAGGTGCTCATGAGGAAGTACGCGAACCAGGTCAGGAATGAAGACGTCCCTCACAAGAAATACCAATATTACCAGCGGGGGTGTTACATGAGCTGAAGTTGGTAATCTCTTAGAAAATTTCAAAAAATATATTTTGAGCACTCTCACTACACAATTGGATGTAATGCAGGCCAAACAAAAAAAGGTAGAAGCAGAACAGACCTTGGCTATATTTTGCCATAGGTGTAGAAAGAAACATGGTTCAAGGGAATGCCCTTTGGATGTAGTTCGGGTTTGCGCTATTTGCACCAAGGACCATGACACAGAGAAATGCCCATCACTCCCTGGATTGAAATTTGTATTCAAAGAAGAGGAAGAGGAAACAAAACCATTATATCTTATGGCTCAATGTCGTTAGTGGCAATCTCGGCCTCAAAATACACTACAGGACCCTTCCTCTTTCTTTTCTGGACAATATAATCAACAACAAAATTCTGGCAACACCTGGTAGGGTCATCCATTTACTAATTAGAACTGGAAGCCCCAACAATACCCACCTACAAATCCCACTTGGCCAAACCAACCTGTTGCAAACCCCATATGAAAAAAACAACCAACTACAAGTTCCAATTGGCCTAATTCTCAATACCCCATCTCATCCTGGAAAAACTCGAATAATACCTACCCTTCATAGTGGCCTAACTCATCTGCACAAAACCCAAATTGGAACCAAAATTGGCAGTGCCCCATGGGGATGAATAACCAACCCATGGGGATGGCCTCTCAAACCCAACCCTCGTTACAAGCCCCACTCCAATTGCCCTAGAACCCCCAATCACAATTGCACCCTCAATTACCAACCCAACCCCACCCAAATCTTAATAAAAGACAAACTCATCTCATCCATATTATGGAAAGTGGAGAAGGGGAAACCAATTCAGTAGGGTGCAATGAATTCCGGTTGAGATCCGGGCATATAATCTCTCTTGAACAAAATGTCATTTCCCAAGAGCAGGAGAATGAAAAACAACTAGCAATAACACCCTCGACTATGGTAATAATGGAAGAAATCGAGCAAGGGGGGAACACACTTGAATCACATGACTTTGATAAAGATGTAACTCCCTCCCCTCCATTCCCCAAAATACCAATGATAGAAAAACCCACCGTATATCCTAAATTTGACATTGCATGGGAACTCAAGAATTTATACATCAAAATTCCACTCCTGCAAGCTCTACAAGACATACCGATCTATGCAAATACAATCAAGGAGCTATGTGGGAGGAATCCCGTCAGAAAAATAAAAAATTCATCATCAATAGTTCATGTAGTGGGAGCCTTATCTGATCTAGTTTTGGGTAAAGAAGAACCAGTCAAATATGCAGATCCAGGGAACCCCATAGTAACAGTTCAGATTCAGGGTTGTTCCTTTCCAAATACACTAGTTGATTTAGGGGCATCCATCAATATCCTAACTATGGATACCTGCAATACCCTGGGTTTTGACTCTTTCGACCCAACCCCGATTATGTTACAATTGGCTGATCGATCAGTGGTCAAACCACTTGTCACAATACATTATATAGAAATATCAGTTGACTCTTAGGAATATCCAACAGATTTTCTCATCATCAACCCAAGAAGTGGACTCAAAGGGCATCCATTTATACTACGCAGACCATGGCTCGCAATAGCTGATACGTACATAGGATGTCAATCGGGTAAAATGACAATTTCTAGGGGAGGTGTCACAAGGAATCTCATCTTATATCCTCCAGCCAAACTTAATCCAACGATTGTATATCCGTAATTTCCACCACCATGATATCCAGAGAAGGATTTGCGTGCCCCTCTCATGATGGAATCTCTCAGACTCAAGAATCAGCTAGAGGATGATGTAATCAGTGGGTTTATTAACAACCCAACCACTATGAGTAACCCAACATGCTAGATGCTCCAAGATGTTCTAGACTATGAAGCACAGGGAGACTCGCTGGAAGATTTAACGGAACAACAAATCTCAACTACCATTGTTCATAACAGCAAATCTGTTGAGATTGCAATAGGGAAGTTTCTTAACATTAATGCCAATCTAAAAGAAAAACAACAACAAAAGCTAATTCAAGTCCTCTCTAAATACCAGCGAGCTTTTGCCTGGGAGTATTCGGATATGAAAGGTATTGATCCACAACTTTGCACACACCACATTTATATTGAGAAAGATGCCCAACCTATCTGGCAGTCGCAGAGAAGACTGAATCCCCACCTCAGGGATATTGTTAAAGAAGAACTACAAACGCTGTTGGACGTAGATTTTATATACCCTATCTCAGATAGTTGATGGGTTTCCCCATTAGTGATCGTCCCCAATAAAAATGGGAAGTGGCAAATCTGTGTTGATTACAGAGAAATTAAAAAATCCACTCAAAAATACCACTTTCCATTACCCTTCATCGATCAGGTCTTGGATACCTTGGCAGGGAAGAAATTATTCTCTTTCCTAGACGGGTTCAACGGCTACAATCAGATCCATATTACCCCAGAAGATTAATATAAAATGACATTCACATGTCCCTGGGGTACCTTTGCATACAAATTATTTCCCTTCAGACTTTTTAATGCCCCAGCCACATTCCAAAGGGCCATTCTGAGCATATTCAGTGATCTGATTAGCGAAGGTCTTGAAGTCTACATGGATGATTTCACTCTGTATGGCGATGACTTTGATCAAGCCTTGAATAATCTAGAGAAGGTATTAGAACGGTGCATCGCTACTAGGTTATGTTTAAGCCACGAAAAATGTCACATGATGATGACATAAGGTGTGATATTAGGGAATTACATTTCTACAGATGGAATTAGAGTAGATCCAACAAAAATCGAGGTAATCCTTAATCTACCTATTCCACACACACAAACTGAGGTACGTAGTTTCCTTGGTTCTTCAAGATACTATCGCAAATTTATGGAAAATTTTGCAAAACTACTATGCCTTTACATGCTTTGACTGGTAATGTAGAATTCCAGTGGTCTGACAAATGTGATGTGGCTTTTGCAGGACTCAAGAAAATGATCTCGACAGCGCCGGTGTTGAGGGGACCAAATTGGAAAATACCATTTCAAATCTCCATCGATGCCTTAGACATTGCCATAGGCACTATTCTTGGATAGGAAGAAGACAAGAAACCCTACGCCATTTATTTCATTAGCAAGAATCTTACTCCAGCTGAACTTAATTATACAGTAACAAAAAAATATTTTTTAGTTGTTATACATGCCATCAATAAATTTCATCATTATATAACAGGCTATCCAGTTATTTTGTATACTGATCATTCTACTATTAGATATCTAGATAATAAACCAATTACTAATGGACGGGTCACTAGATGGTTATTATTATTACAGGAATTTGATATCACCATCAAAGATCGACCCGGGAGATTTTTTTTTGTCGTAGACTTTGTGTCGTGCATACCAAAAACAAACGACTCATTAACAGTTGAGGATCAATTTTCAAATGAGCATCTGTTTGTCATCACCACAAAACCACCTTGGTACGTTGATGTAGCAAATTATTTGGTAGCGGGAAGATTACCGAAACATTTATCATCAAGGGAAAGAAGATTGATCATCCAACGTAGCACACAATTCACGTGGATCAGTGAATATATCTTCCACACAAGAGCTGATCTCCAGATCTGGCGATGTGGACGAGATGATGAAATCTATGACATACTGAAGGAAGGACATGATGAGCCCTGTGGGGTGCATTTTGTATACCGTAGGACTGGACACAAAATCTTATAGATGGGCTATTATTGGCCCTCAATATTCAAAGATGCGAACAAATACATCTAGACCTAGAACAGTTGTCAGCGGATGGGGAAACCAGGTCAGGCTGATGAAATTCCCTTGAAAGAACAAATAGTCGCAAAACCATTTGAAATATGGGCACTGGACTTCGTTGTCCCATTCAATCCAAAGTCAAATCAAAAGGCCTATATTCTCATTGTAATGGATTACATGACCAAATGGGTAGAGGCAAAATCTTTACCAAATGCAATAGAAGAAGTAGTCATCAAATTTATTTTCAAATTGTTTGTATGGTATGGACTACCCATAGAAGTAATCATTGATGGAGGGTCACAATTTACAGGCCATAGAATCACTGCCACCCTAGACAACTATCATAGGCAAACATGCAAGTAGAAAGCACCAATAAGGTCCTAGAGGCAATCCTGACAAAGACTGTCTCAACAAACCAATAGAATTGGGCTACTGAGCTCCCAAATGCCTTATGGGCTTATCATACAACCTGGCATAACACCACTAGCTACTCTCCTTACCACTTAGTCTATGGTAAATAACCCATCTTCCCAATCGAATTCAAGATCAAGACCCTAAGGATGGCCCAGGAAATTGAACTAGATCTTACAAAAGAACATAAACAACGCCTTCAACAACTCAACGAATTGGATGAAGTGTGCGTGTCTATTGTGAAGAGAACAACTGTTATTCAGCAACATAGAGAGACCTGGCACGACAAGCATATCAAGAATAAATCATTCAAGAAAGGTGACTGGGTGCTTCTCTATGATTCCATATTTCAGGACTTTCCTGAAAAATTACAGACATGGTAGCTAGGGCCATATGAAATTAATGAAGTGCATGATAATGGCACGATTACTTTGAGCACGATCGATGGGTCTAGATCTCCCTTTCTGGTCAATGGACACTGGTAGTGACTTTACCATCAACCACCTTCAAAATATTCTTTTTATCAAGAAGTAAGTAAAGACCCTATTGTGTAGATTCTGGCTGGATGGGAAGGTAACCCAGCCACCCCAGCTCCATAAATGACGAATTTTGTTGATACTGTACATACTGTATATAGTTTTTATAGATCTAATTGAGTGGTTATTTTTTATTTGTTTTATGAAAAGTCACTTAGGAAACATCAATCAGGGCTGATAACTATAATTAGCACTCTTTTCTGTTCCATACTCCCTTTTTGTCTTATCACACAGACTCTATCTTTCACAGAAAAATGAATATGTCATGTTCCGCAGTAGAGATCGAGCAACTATAATGAACTCATGACATTAACAAACCATCCAATGTTTGATTTTGAAATAAACAGACCCATAACAATTGAATGAATTTAGTTGATGACTAATCAGCCTTAGATTCAATCAAAAATACATTTTCATGGGGATTTTTTCCAAAATTTCCTATTTAAGATGGTTAAAAAAAAACAAAACAGATACTGTCCTCTGTTATAACTGTTGTTCCTTTTGCGCACTTGTTGTTCCTTTGAAAAAAACAACTGTTGTTCCTTTTGCACGCTTGTTGTTTCCTTTTGAAAGGAACAATTGATGTTCCTTCTGTGTGCTTACCATTCCCTTTGAAAGGAACAATTGTTATTCCTTCCACGCGCTTGTCATTCTTTTCACGTCCTTGTTGTTCCTTTTGAAAGAAACAACAATCATTCCCTCCGTGCACTTGTTGTCCCTCTGAGTATCGTTGTTGTTCATTGTGTCATTCCTTTCCTTCATTACTATTGAAACGCTAGCCATTCCTTCGTAGTGCAACTTTCACCAAATAATTTTCACCAGCACTATTTCTAATTGTCATCAAAACGATCTGTCATTATTTTGTGGATTATCTCCCACACCTTATCATTTTTTTTGTGGATTAATCTCTTCGAAATATCTTAAACCTTGTTCATAATCGATAACAACCATAACTTGTTTCTTTCCCCTATATACATACAAATATACATGAATGATATTTTGCCTTTATATTATAAAGAGTCTTAAGAACACTTTTAATTGGCATCTTTAGACTTCCTTACACCATCCCTTACTCTTAAGGAGTAG
>SNQJ01S0011466.1:10719-32351 GCA_010110895.2 Picea sitchensis | reverse complement strand
GCTACCAAACCAAGATAACGGTCTTTTTGGGAAAATACAATTCAAATATTTATTAAGGAAAAATAAAAATGAATAAAAATAAACAATAAAATTTTTCCCACAAAGAATAGGGGGTCTCATCACGAGCCAACCTACCACGATCATAGGATACTAACGTAAGTGACATGCCCACTATGGTTACCACACCAGGGCAATGGCCTTTGACACTTTATTTTGTCAAAGGACAAGAGGTCTCATCACGAGATGGCTTTTTCACTTAAGTTACAATCTAGTGAGTGGCATTATCATCATCTGGCTACCAAACCAAGATAATGGTCTTTTTTGGGAAAAGATGATTCAAATGTTTATTAAGGATACATGCTCATATATGGGTTAAAAGGAAACCTTGTCGAGGCTATGGATGCCTGCCGACAATAGTGGTTATGCCTGTGGTATGGAAGATTATCTCAAAAATACCAAGTTTCTGCGTGTCTCTAGATTTCCTTTACTCAAATAATGAGGCTATCATATCAGTTATATTCAATAAATCAGAAAAGTAACAATATTATGATATGTGGAATATTTTTAAAATGAACAGATTTAATTTATTTCGGTTTATTTATCCATCAAACATTTTTGAACATAGGTATAATAAATTTGAAATTTCCATGAAAAAGGACTATCGTTTAAATGTTTTTGGTTGAAAGTGTTTTTGAAAATTATACATGATTAGTCCCCATCGGTAGCGACAGCGCAATCATTACCTCTCACTGGAAAATACATGCACTCATTACTTTCACCTACATTGACGGTCGAGGATGACCTCTACATTAATGAGGGGAGTGGATGCTCGGCACACTTTTCGATAAGATGTAATGATTGTAATAAATGGGAAACCCCCATCTTTATACACTTGTCATCGCTGATATTTTCTATTTTTTGTAACTGTTTCTCCAAGATGGTCTAACCAAATTTACAAATAGGAACGATAGTCATTCTTACTTTTCTCACAGAGATATGGGTGGTCGAAGCGTGCACAAGGAGTCAAAATTACTACAAGTTACAGAACAGGCAAGAGAAATCCTACACCATCTGGGGTGGACCGAGTACTTCAACCGTTTGCAAGGATATGACACGAATGTCATGCTTGAATTCTTTCAAAATCTGCAAGGAGAAATATCTATGGTGTAAGGCATACAAATCTCAGTTACCCCAGAAATCTTATCAGAGGTCATAGGCCTCCCTAACACAGGCATTCAATGGAAAGGAAGATACACAAAACTGAAGGAAGCTGTGGAATATTTCACAGACCCCGGGGAAGAATTGGATAAAAAAGGAAAGGGACTTAATCCCAGTACCCTCAGTGAACCATGGAAGGAACTGGTGGGGATAATTCAGTAGTACATCACCTGTGATGGACGATACGATGTAATTTGACCTTGCCATCTCAAATTGTTGGCAGCCTTAAAGAAACGGTTAGTACTTAATCTACCTTTCTTTCTGAATTCCATATTACATGAGGTTGCCTTAAGAACAAAAAAGTCCAAGGATCCTGTTACTGTTATCAGCCACCATAGATTAGTTAAACTGATAATGAATAAAGCACTGAGTCAAACTCAGTTGAATTGGGAGAATTTGATTGAGTCCAATAGATCTCTACAACTGGAGCAACCTGAATTATACCATGAAAACCCACCACGGGAAATTGAAGATAGACAGGCAGAGGAGACTACCACCCAAAGAGAAATTCCATCCCCTCAAACCGAAGATGAAGCAGACCCTACCCAAATCACTGAGGCCCAGACCTCACAGACACAGACATTAACGAAAAATAGGAAAAGAGAAATGGATGCCCCTAAATCCATCATTGGGACAAGGAGGATAAGCAGAAAAATTAAGGAAACAACTAAAGAAATTCAGGATGCAACAAAACACCCTGAAGAACTTCACAATTTCACAGAACAGTCTCTACAAGAAAATGTTCAAGAAATTGAGAAAGCAGAGAAGACCTCACAAAAGAATGATTAGGAAGACACCCAACTTGAATTAGAGCATCTAACAGAACAATTTTTGAAGAGCTATGAGGTAGAAATAGCTCAGGTTTTGGGGATCTTAGGAACCTCAATTGACAGAGGAAAAAATAATATAGAAAAAGGCCCAGAACAAGCCTCCTCTTCAAAACCAGTTGAAGATTTTCCTGATATTGAAATGTCTTTCCTAGACGACGCAACACGAGAAGAACCTATTTTTGAAATGAGAAACCCTCTTGGACAGATAGAGAACTTGGAACAACCATCTACTGGCCAGAATGAAGAAGACCTTGAGACCTCTCATGAACAGAAATCAACCAAGAGCCATAAGAAAATTAGAAAGTTAAAGAAAGAAAACAAATTGTTGAAGAAAAAGGCTAAGAAGGTTGAAGTATTAAAGCAGAAGGTGGGTAAACTCAAGGAGATTATTAAGGAATTGAGGAAACAGTCAAAACTAGCAGATAAGGCCCACAGAAGGAAGAAAAACAAAAGGGGCGGAGTGCAAGGAAGAAACCCTCTTCCTAAAGAAGCAGTCAGTACAAATTATGTGGGGATAAAGACAGACCCTGAGGAAATAGTAGTAGAAGAAGCAGTAGCTCTGAATGAGGATGTAATTCCTTTAGAAACAAAAGAGATGGTGACAAAAACAATTGATGTTGAGGTACAGACAGATACCCCAGTTTTAGAGGAAACAACTCAACTCCTTGAGAAGAATGCTACCATTAGGAGATTGGAGGAAGAATTGATGTAGTCTCAACAAACCCTAATTCAAAACAGAAATGAATTGCTGACTATGACAAAGCGTTAGGCATTCCAGTCTCAGAAACAAAATGTTATCATTGATAGATTGGAAGCAGAGCTTCTACAAACCTAGCAAGCATTAGTTCAAGCCAGAGAAGAGATGGATGTTATAGATGAACATCAAGCATCTTGGTATCAGGAGTAAAGTGCCATAATTGATAGGCTAAAGGAAAAGCTAGCACAAACTCAACATGCATTGGTTCAAACTAAAGAAGAGATTGTCACTATGGTTGAACATCAAAAAGTTGTCAAACAACTGAAGGACATGTCAACAATTGAAAATGAAACTTATGTTGAGCTTACCAAAGCCCAAGGGAACGTAAAAAAGGTACAAACCCAATTAGAAAAAGCTTTGGAGAAAATCAAAGACATCTGTGATGTCTACTCTGATGCCATCAATTGCAGAGTCGCTGCCACTAATTACACTTTATTCTTGTTGGAACAATATCTATTGTTGAGAGTGAAGGCCATCATAGTAGGTAAACCCATTTCATTTTCCATTGTACGTGAGTTTATTTCATGTTTCAGATATCAAGAAGAGAAGGTACAATACCTTTTGTGTGAATTGTACTTCCATAATTTCATTTTGGAGGAAGATATAAAAGATAATCCTGGTCCCTTCATAAGAGACATACAATTTCAGGCATTTCTATCATTTTCTAAAAACCAAGTTAGATGGGGTAAAGCTTACAAAATATTCATGAAGAGGGAAACAGGGTTAGATATTTGGATCAGAGGGGATCCCCTAAAGTCCTTTCCAACCATTATGCGACATAAAACCTTCATGAAAAGAGAGGGGGTTGTGAATTCTTTATCCCCTATCCATCGACAAGTCATATGTTCAGGTATTGAATGTTTTAGAGAAATCAAAGCGGAAGCTCTTGCTACCTATAAGGTAAGGTGGGATGCATCCCCCAGTGAAGTCAAAAATAGGGAGCCTTTTGGGTACAAGAATTTCTTTGCAGCCACCTTCAGAATGGAAAGGTATTCTAAACTACTCCAGGAAGAGGGACTTGCTTGGATTGGGTGTAGGTATAACCCCCCTATCATTTGGTTTCTTCCAGAAAGTTACAAAAAGAATTATCAAATCAATAAGAAGATAGAGGATGTTGCTTTTGGAGAAATCAAAAGAAACAATGGGTTCAGGAGACCTGGTGAGCCAACTTTTCCTCCCTACAACATAACTGCTCTACATGTAAGATCTCATCTTGCATGAGGACGTGCAAGAAGGTAAGCTAGCGGGTATGCTGGGTTATGAAAAAGGTATAAATATATTCCTTTTTTTCCATAGTTCATGACATAATCTTGATTGACTTTTCATTTAATTAACGATAAATAGGATAGAAAATGATTAATATGTCTCTTAGAGTTATTATTGAAGTTTTATTAAATAGATTCTAAATTATGATTGGAATTGTTTGATTTTGTTGCAGATTTGGATAAATAACTATCAAGCCCGAGATAGCCAAAGAGATCTTGAATATGCACAAGCTATTGGAGGTTGAAGACTTTTAGGTGCAAAGTAGTTTTGAAGATAATCGATTGTAACTTTATAATAATAAATCAATCCTAAGGATCTTTCGATCCTCAGGATATCTTGGTTTACCCAGATTATTGTAATATATAAGAGGGTAATAGATCCAGAAAGTATATATAGAAAAAAATTGCATTCAAGTATTCAGAACTCATAATTGCTCTGCAGAAGAAGTTTTTGTAAATGTTTTACTAGCTATGGAATCAATGAAATTTTTGAGCTTTTTCACCATTTCTGCGTTCCGAGTTTCTCGTAGCAGTACTTCTGAATACCGAGGGACTAGTCTGAAGGAGTTACTGTCTTGTTCTGTGATTGTATTAGTTTGAAGTTTGATTTTTGTTTTGTGATTCAAATATCCTTTCACAAATAGATAATATGAATGCATAAGTGTGTTAATGATTTTATGTTGTTTGCATGTAGAATATAGATATTTCCCTCAATATTAATGATTGCCATTCTGATTTCCATTTCTGTAGTTTGTTGCTTGACAGTTCCTCGTAATTTTATATGCATTGTTCCTTTTACTTAGATTTATAATTGTTGTTCCTTTCAATTAGATTATCGTTGTTGTTCCTTTCAGTTAAAGATACAATTATTGTTCCTTTTTGTAAAGTTACATTAGTTGTCCCTTTTGACTAGATTACAATCGTTGTTTCTTTCCAAAGATAGAGTAATTCACTATTTCCTTTCCAGTAATTTGATTCATAATTGATAGTTAATTCTGCAAATCTTTACCTAGATTCAATTGCTTCTTTTCAGATAAGATAGTTCAATAGATTAATTAGTTCCCTTGCATTCTACAACATTTTAGTCATCATATTTCAATTCATAGAATATTTAGTGGACATTTGAGGAACTTGGTTGTTGATAAACTCAGATTTGATTTAGCTACACGATTCTAGCCTTCACAAGCTACCTGCATAGACTTTGTTGATATTCTTGAGATAAAAGACGAATCTCTGTGTTGATAAATTAATTTTAAATTAAGGCTGAATTTAGGACACCTTTAGACACCAACAACAACTTCCATTGAATGGGCCAACCCATTCAATCAGATGAAATACCATTAAAAGTTCAATTGGTCATTGAACCCTTCGAGAGGTGAGCTCTTGACTTTATGTGGCCCATCAACCCCCCATCTTGTTAGAATTCCTACATCTTGGTTTTCACAAACTACATTACCAAATGGGTCGAAGCCAAGGAACTCATCAAATCCACTGAAAACGTTGTTGCGGAATTTTTGTTTGAGGAAATATTTGTTCACTTTGGAGTACCAAAAGAAATAGGTACAGATGGAGGACCTCATTTTACTTCCCATATGATCACATAACTCCAAGAAGTACAATATTATCCACAATATTACTTCACCCTACCATCCACAAGAAAATGGGCAAGTGGAAAGAACTAATAAAGTTATTGAAAGAATACTTACGAAAAACATGGCTAGTCACCGTCATGATTGGGTTGAGTGACTACGAGAGGCCCTTTGGGCCTATAGGACAACATGGTGGAAAACCACAGGTTTCTCCCCATTTGAACTTGTGTATGGTAAGAGCCCTGTATTCCCCATCGAATTTGAGAGAAAAACATTAACGACTGATTTACAAGTAAATCTGAATCTAACCACATAAAAGAAACAACATTTGTATTAGCTTAACGAATTAGATGAAATGTGCTTGGATGTCATACATCATATAGACCTCGTTCTAAAACAATGCGCGAAGTGGAATGATGAATTTATTTAAAAGAAGGTGTTCAAAAGGGAGAATGGGCACTAGTATATGATTCCAAATTTAAGTATTTCAAGGGGAATTTTTACACTAGATGGTTAGGCCCTTATGAAGTGGACACAATTTTCAACAATGGGATTGTTAAGATCACAACCATAGATGGATCATAGACTTCTCTACTTGCTAATGGTCATCGTATTTGATTGTATCACCAACCACTTTCTAAGGATTCATTTGTTTCCCATATTATTTTAGATCCAGGTTTTGAAATCATTGGGGATGAACACCATTCTACTGCACCTTCAGGTACATTAAAATAATAATAATAATAAATAAATAATAAAATAAATAATAAAATAAAAATAAACAAATAAATAAATCAAACTATGGAAACTCCCTTAGAGAATAATTAGATGGGTGCCAACTGAAAACTAGCTTGCTGACAGTTAACACTTAATAATGTAGCAAATTATTTTTTCAATAACATCTCCAAGTCCATATTGGCAGAATTCGATGATATATATTGTTACAACTCATCATTTTGTTGCAACTCATCACTTGTTGCAATGCATTCTTTGTTTCAAGTCATTCTTTGTTGCAACTCATCACTTGTTGCAACTCATTCCTTGCTACAACTCATCATTCTTCTACAACTCATCACTTGATGCAACTCGTCCCTTTCTACAACTCACTATTTTATGCAACTTGTCATTTTTCAAAACTCATCATCTAATAAAACTCATCTTCTACTTACTATAATGTATTTCTTTCTTGCTGAAACTCACCCCTTGTTGTGAATCATTTTCTAATATTCACACTCCCACTTGCTTGTTGTTACTCATACTTTCTACATGGTGCAATGTTTTGTCGTGACTCCCTTGCAACACTAAATTACAGATTGGTTTTTGAAACTCTGGTGAAATGGTGTTGCAAATCTGCATCAGAAAACGATTGTTGACATGGACTCTACTAACACCATACATCACAACCATCATAACTATCCATGCTTTGACCACCAATTGTATTTAACTTCCGACATGTTTGATGTACTCTATGATAAGTACCCGATAGGTACGTCTTTCCCATTTTCTCGCATAAGTTTTAGTTTTGAGGTGATGTTGGTAGCAGGCCAAAGTGGAAAGAAGGATGATCATGGGGAAAGAAAGTGTCCAGAGGGAAGAGCGACAGTTGGAAAGAAACACAGCATGCATGCATGGGAGCAAGACCTAACATCAGTAGGGTTAGGGTTTTGGTAAGAGATTGGAAATGGACGAAGAGCCTGAAATGTATAAATATAGATACATAGGTATCATGTAGAGGTTCGACAGTTCTATATTGGTTCGGATTGTTATTGTTCTGGTTATTGTAATTGCGCATGAGCGGATGTGATATGTAATGAGATTATGAACTATTTTGTAAGCTGTTGAGCTAGAGGAGAGGAGAGAAGGTATATATTGAGGATTAGATTGCACGTTGAGGAGACTGGTTCGATCTAGTTCTCCTCATATAGATGTTACATATCTTAGGAGAATTGTAAGCGTGCAACACTTGAGATGCAGAACTACCATAATAAAAGGGCTGAGAGCCAAATCTTTGTGGACGTAGAGCAGGAGGGGTGAACCATGGTAATATCTATGTAATGTGATGAATGCATGCATATATCTATTATATTTTTAGTAGTTAATTGTTGTGATTAATGAGTGAAGAATTATTATATTGGTTAGTTAAATGTTGTTGTGATATTGAGGAAATAAGCTATGGAAGTTATTGCATAAGCGGGAATAATAGTAGGTTACAGTTACTAGTTATAATAAATGGTCCAGATTACAGATCTCATATCCTACGCTCATTCCTAGGTTGTAAACACCTGAGTCTTACAAACACCCATTAAAGTTATCTCGGGTGAGACTACGTAGTGCATTATGTGTGTTGTGTTGCCTTCTAGTTTACTAGGAGGGCCGATAGTTTTAGAGGCTTTGTTGGAAACCCAAAAGACATGAACCCTGGGCCAATAAGCTCAGAGTAGAATAGAAGAAGAGTAATAAGCCAAAAAATGGTTATGTTATTATTGGTAGGAACAAGAGGGGATTGAGTAGATGAGACAATTCGAAGAGTTGTCGAAGGCAGATCAAGAAAAGGTTAGGGTAGAGACCAATGAGCTATTAGAAGGGAATGATGAGACCGTGGAATCCCACAAAAGAAGAGATTGAAAGATGGTTGAGAACCAAAGAGATAGAGTTTGCATAGAAAGACAATAGAAACCCTAGAGTCACACCTCGAAAATATCTCAACAAATACGTGTTTACTGATTTACACAAAGTATTTTTCTATGATTTCCCACATCTACTGTAGGAGTGGATAATAAGGTTGAAGGATAACAACACAACGAACCGGATTTGACAGCTAGATTGGACCCAAGTACAGATTGAGCAGTTACAACATGTGAACAACAAATTAACTCGTGCAATATAATTTTGTCCTGACAGTATTGTGGTAAGCTTCAACATAGAGTTTGCAGTTGACACAGCGAATTCATACAGCGCAGCAAAGCAAGAATTTTTATGTTGGCCTCGAGGAAGGTACATTCAATTCCTGTATACTTCTATTAAGATATTGTTATATAACAAGGATGTAATGACAATGGAATCAGACAGGTAAACTTCCCTGCGTGCATGAGGGAAGGGGAGAAGCACTGACAGAGAGAGGAGAAATGGAAGGAGGTAAGGATAAGGGAAATAACGAGGAACACTTGGACCCAATCATGATGGATGATGACTAGATCCAGTGGATCTTGGAGACAACTGGAAAGAAGCATAGTGGAGAAACCTACCAATACAAGGAGAATAAGGGAAAAGAGCTATATCCATGAGGGAAGGCTTGGAGAATGATGAGGAAGAGGTAGAGGATCTCCGAGTTGTGGAGAAAATTGAAGAAATCCTGCATGCAACATATGAGAGGAAGACGAGAGGTCCAAGAGCAGGAGGAGAAGGTAGCCATCCTTTCCATATTAATGTCAGTGTGGAACCCATAAACCCATGTGCAACTAATACACCAAAGAGAACACCACCATTTAGACAACCAAAGTTCGAAGGAATTCCAACAACAGGAAGTACATCTACACAAGGAACAACAACTAGCGGAGCCAGTTCAGGAAACAATAGTCAGGTATCTACACTGCATGGAGGAGGTAGTAGTTCAACATTCAGAATGGTAGGACATGATCCCACCATCAGGTTACCAGAGTTTCGAGGAGACTCAACAAAAGACCTGAGAAGCATTTGTTCATTTGTGCAAAGATCTGGGAAGCAAAACAGATCGCTGATGAAGATACCAAACTTGTGCAGCTAGCTATTACGCTAAGAGACCACACACTAGACTGGTACATGAGTCTAGATACAAACAGTGCCCTAGGGACAACAAGGACACTAATAGACATTAATAATTTACTGATTAACAAATTCCATAAGCCGAGCTCAGAGGATCAGTACATGAACGAGATGATTGAAATAAGACAGAAACCAGGAGAGTCTATATGGGACATCGATAAGATATTCAAGAGACTAAAGGGAAAATTGAAGTATATCATGACCGAGATGCAACATAGACACTTGTTTGTCAATTCACTGCTACCACACTTAAAATACCCTTTACGATAACATAAATTTCAGATGCAGGCAAAGGCTCTGCAGGAAGCTTTGCAACTGGAGGAGAACCAGTACCAACAGATAGACCCAACTGTCAAGGAATTGAAGGAGGATTTGAGGAATCTAACATTTCAGCTAAACCAGAATAAGAACAAGGACAAACATGAAGACATTTGGTGTACCATGTGTATGATGGAAGGCCACCACAAGAACAAATGTCCAACATTCGCACAGTATATGGTAGCATGAATGCTGAAGCCATTTCCAATGGGAGGACTATGGTGAGAAATTTGAAAAAAACCAGGTCATGACCCTTATCACTGCACGCTGATGTAGAAATACTAGACAGTCCCAAAGAGCTCATACTATACCTTTTGCAAGTCAGTGGGCCACAATGATAAATATTGTAGAACTATGGAGCTGATGCGAAAAAGAACATCAAATGCATATAGAGTACAAGTTGAAATGATGACTGGGCAAGCAGCACCACAGTTCAATCCAGTCCTAGCTCCATACAACACTACGCAATAGTAGTATAATACTATGCAACAACCATACAATAACGTGTAGCCGCAGTACAACCTAGCACAACCACACAGTATAATCAGGCACCTCAGTATAACGCACTGAGAGGTGATCGAGCAAGCTACAGAGGAGGAGGAAAATCCATAGGAGGCTTCAGATGAGGTAGAGGACTAGTCACATGTCACAATTGTTAGCAACTGAGACATTATGCAAGGGAATGTCCACTTCCACCAGCAACTTGTATGTATTGTCGCATAGTGGACCACGATACAGAGGAATGTCTGACACTACTAATGAAGATTCAAGAAAAGAGGAACCAGAACAATCAGAATGTTCAATGGATTTCAGTCAAAGCAAGGGATGACGAACAAAACATCAATATAGTCACTTGTGAAGGAACAAAAATAGGAACTGATGCAGTTCAATAGGAACCAATGCATAATCAATGGGTAAAAAAGAACATTGAACCCAGGAAGCAGTTCAACGTGCAGAAGGAAAAGGAGATCTTTAAACATGCCATACAAGAATTTTAGAAGGAGGGCACAATGTCGACTTCAACTGCACAGCATAACAAGGAAGTACCTGAATACGAGATGCCTCCATAATTGGACCATACGAACGGAATGCAACCCAAGGGACAAGTAAGTACAATCAAAGGCTTTTTGCAATCATGCGTAAAAGTATTAAGTGATCCTTCCTTTGTGAAAATATTGCAAAACATACTAGAGAAATGTTGCAGTGAGATGGAAGAAAAGCCAAAACCAAAGACCATCAACCATCTACACACAAGAAGAAGAACAAGTAGGGAATTTAGACTAAATGCTAACATTGGGAAATTCAACATGGGAGACATTATACTAGATCTAGGATCTGAAGTGACTGTATTACCAAAGAAGACATGGCAACGCATGGGAGAGCCAACAATGGGATACTCAAATGTCCAACTAAAACTAGAAAACAAACATAGGGTCCTACCAATAGAGAGACTGAAAGGAGTAACAATAGGTCTTGATGGTGTGCGCACTAAAGAAGACTTTGAAGTCATTGAAATAGTAGACGACACAACACCTTACCCGACATTTCTTGGTGTGGATTAGGCATTTGACAACCAGGCCATAATCAACTTGAAAAACAAAAAAATGACAATTGAATCTGGGGAATACAGGGTCATCACACCATTATACCCATTAGAAGGGGAGAGGTTTGTAGAACCTACTTGCCTAGACCTAGAGGAAATCGACCAGTTGTATAAGACAACCGCACGTGATGAGGATTACATAAATCCAACTGCATATGGGGTACTCAATTGGCAAATAATTACTTCATGTGCAACATATTTAGAAATTGGTTTAGAGAACTAGAAACAGAGTCTACACAAAGTCTCCACAAGAATATGTGTGACAATAGACCGCACAGTAAGATGGGTAGGCACTAAAATTAGAGAACCACATAGTTTCCACGGAATAAATGATTTGGAAACATTCTTGACATAGTATGAAGAGGCAGTGTTAGAGAACCAAAGACTGTTAGCACTTGACTTAGCACTCAAGTCCACACTCGCAAGATGGTGGGGTGCGCACAAAGAGACTATCATGGACTGGTATCAATGTAAGTGGTTAATGCAAATAAGGTTTGGTGTAGAACAAAAAAATATCAAATAGAAGAAGTACGATGGACACAGAGAACTAGTGGAACACTTGGAGGCATGTAGAACACTATGGAAAATGACACCCCTAGAGGAATGGCCTCATCACTTCATACATACTCTATAGGGCATACCATCAAAATGGTATACAGACCATAATTTATGCAAAGGAACTACGACATGGACGAAATTGCAAAAAAAGTTTTCAATCACTTTCTCATTTGAACATGAGAAACCCAACATAGATGCAACCCTTAAATGGATCCGAGGAGTAATATTCATCAAAGAACTAGAAATAGAAATTATCAAAGAAGAACAACAGCGAAACAAGAAGTCAGTCAAGGAAATATTGTCGTGTTACCAAGTAGAGGAGGAAGCACTAGATGAAGATGATCCATGCGATATTCAGATCGAGGAAGTAGAAGGAGAAAGATATGTGGAAGGACCACCCATAGAATCAGACGTCATTTCTTCCCCAATCAAGGTAAAGAAAGTTAACATCGGAACAGTTGAGCAGCCCAAAATGGCCATCATTGGAGACTACTAGGATGAGCCAACAGTAGAAAGCATCACATAATTGTTGCGTGAATATAACGACTTGTTTCCTACAACATTTACAAAGATGAAGGGGATAGTTGGAGAGTTAGGCGAAATGAAGATACCACTCAGACCTGAAGCGAGACCTATTAGACCATGACCATATAAATTGAACACCATATACAAAAAAAAATTTAAAGATGAGATTGACAGGATGCTCAAAGCTAGAATCATTGAACAAGTTGATGAGTCGAAATGGATAAGCCCGATGGTAGTATAGGACAAGAAACAAGGAAGGGGGATCAGGATATGAATCGACTTGAGGAAGTTGAATGATGCATGCCTACATGACCCATTCCCTACATCGTTCACAGATGAGGTGTTAGAGAATGTAGGAGGACACAAAGCTTACTCATTCACTAATGGATTCTCAGGCTATCATTAGATTAAGATAGCACAGGAGGACAGATACAAGACCACATTCACAAAGGAATGGGGATCTTACCAATACATAGTCATGTTGTTTGGACTGAAGAATGCACCAACAATATTCTCCATAGTGGTCATCGCATCATTTAAAGAATTCATCCATCAATTTCTTGAAGTATACCTAGATGACTGGACAGTCTACAGTCTGTTGAAAAACCATGTAGAAGTCGCACGCTTAATATTAGAAAGATACAAACAATGTCAGATATCACTAAACATAAAGAAATGTATATTTGGAACACCGTTTTGGATATTATTGTGCCATATAGTATGAAAACAAGGCTTATTAGTCGATCCGACAAAGATCACAGTCGTTGTTAATTTACCAGCACCAAAAATAGTCTGTTAGCTAAGAGCGATGTTGGGACAAACAGGTTATTACAGAAAGTTTATCAAAGGATATGCGTAGATCATGGCACCAATGGAAAATATCTTAAGGAAGGATACAAAGTTTCAGTGGAACGACGAGTATCAACACAGTCTGGACAGTTTGAAGGAAAAGATGGTTACCGCACCAATATTAGTATTTCTAGATTGGGAAAAGACATTCCGTGTTCATGTAGATACATCAGCTATAGCACTTGGAGCTATATTAACGCAGCCAGGAGCGGGAGACTTGGATCACCCGATAGAATTTGTGAGCAGAAAGTTATCCAACTCAGAACAGAACTATAACATGACAGAAAGAGAAGGCCTAGCCATGGTCTATGCACTTCATAAGTTTAGGCATTACTTATTGGGTAAACACTTTAAGATGCTTAGAGATCACTCAACCCTGAAATACCTAGTCAACAAGCTAGTGTTGGGGGGAATAATCTGTCGATGCCTATTGTTATTTCAAGAATTTGACTTTGAGGTAATAGTTAAACTAGGAAAATTGAATGCAGGACCTAACCACCTATCAAGGTTCACAAATGGAGAAGAACCTACAAACTTAGAAGATAGCTTTCCGGATGCATAGTTATTCTCAGTATAGATTGTTAACTACTATTTCACAGAGATCATACAGGTACTACGCTACAAGAATATACCACCGTGCAGAAGAAGAACCTAGTAGTCCGTGCAACTGACTATCAACTGATTGCAGGACATCTATACAAGATGGAAACGGATAAAATTTTGTGAAGGTATGTGTTAGAGAACGAATGACCAAGAATTTTAGCAGAATCCCACGAGGGAATTGCAGGAGGGAATTATGCATGAAAAGCTACCACGCAGAAGGTATTGTGTGCAGGACTATGGTGACCAATGATTCACAGAGACTCGAAAGAGTACTATCAGAGATGTGATGTATGTCAAAGGGTAGGAAAACCCAACAAAAGGGATGAGATGCCACTACGAACACAAGTAACATTACAGGCATTTGACAAATGGGCAATAGATTTTTTGGGACCAATTAACCCACCAGCCAAAAGAACAGGGGCAAGATACATTATCATCATGATGGAATATCTAACAAGATGGGTGGAAGCCACACCAATGAAGGATTGCAGTGCAGAGACAACAACAAACTTCTTGTTTTAACAATTAATCACTAGATTTGGGTCTCCAAGAGTTTTGATGAGAGACCAAGGAACACACTTCATAAACAACACCATTTGCGCGATGACTGAAAAGTTTGAAGTTCATCACTAGAAGAGCACACTGTATCATCCACAGAAAAATAACACCGTAGAAGCCTTCAATAAAATTTTGGAGAATGCACTGACAAAGATCTGTAAATTCAACAGAGACGATTGGGACCTAAGAGTAACAACAGTATTATGGGCGTATAGGACTATGTGCAAAAAATTGACAGGGCACACACGATTTAAACTAGTTTATGGCCAAGAAGTAGTGGTGCCACTAGAATTTTTAGTACCCAGCTTGCGCGTAACAGCTATCACACACATGAAAAAATGAGGTGCAGTAGAGGAGAGACTGAATCAGTTATTTTCAATGGAGGAAGACCGAATATTGGCAGGATTCCATCAACAAGTACAAAATGCAAGAGACAAATCTTGGCACGATCGACACATCAAGAAGAAAACATTCAAGAAAGGAGATCTAGTATTTCTCTACGACAACAAATCATTTTAGCACCTGGGGAAGCTTAGAATCCACTGGTTAGGACCATACTTGGTAAAATCTATCACAGATGG
Organism: Picea sitchensis; assembly: GCA_010110895.2. Taxonomy (NCBI): domain Eukaryota; kingdom Viridiplantae; phylum Streptophyta; class Pinopsida; order Pinales; family Pinaceae; genus Picea; species Picea sitchensis. Next base: position 17,296 of record SNQJ01S0011466.1, on the reverse strand, counting down.
AGGAGTTGTACAGTTAAGATATTTAACAGGCATGAAACTCATAGGAATGATCAACGGGAGCCAACTGAAGCTGTATAAGGACAGTCGACCACCCACTACATAGTAAAAATAAAATAAAAAAAAATTGAAAAGAGAACAAAAAGGAAACAAAAATAAAGAGGGCATAGTGTGCCAGAAGAAGAAATACCACATGAAGTTAGAAACACAAAGTTGGAAAATGCAAGGACAACGATTAGATACAAAGGGAAAAAAGCAGGAAAAGGAAAGTCGATAAAAGCAGGCTGACAGGATAGCACGAGGTGGAATTAAAGAACGACAAGGATTGATGGGACATCATATTAAACGCACCAACTAGAGACAGAAAACAAAGAATAATGGAAAGTATGAAACTGCCACAGATGCATTGAACCCACAGTTATGGTGCATTAAATGCATAATGGCAGAAGCATCCTCGACAAGCTTCGTGACAAGCCCATACGACACGCGAGCACATGAGAAACTAGTCTATTCATGAAAGGAACACAGAGAGAAAGTAACATCAGCCAAAATGAATAGAGTGAGACCACAGAACTCACAGAAGTTATTTGAACTCAAAAAATGTTCGACAGTCACCACTATGGCACCACCAAAGTCAGCATAAGCAAGGTAGGGTGCCAGACCAACCAGGTTTCAATCTAGGTCATGAGGACCATTGGAAGAGAGTGAACAAAAGCAGTTGGAGATCGTCGATATAGATGAGATCCCATCCTCAGAGATGATACTGGTAAACTCTACACTAATACTGGAAGAGATTCAGCAACCACAAGTAGAATCCATGAAAGAGGACACGCTAACAACAATGCATGAGCCTCAGAATAAGGAAGCAAAAACCCAATAGGAAGTGCATCCAGACAGAACCCAAGTAGTCATGGAAGTTAATGGAATGGCACAGAATCTGGAAGCAGTGGTGCAACTAGTCGATTCTCAAATACCCATCTCAGGTCAACCGGTAGAGGAGACCACTGGAACTGCCACAGCTTGGCCAAAATGGCTTACGGAGGACCATCCAGAAGCTACTGGAACTTCGATCCAACCACCCCAGCAGGAAGACAAAGTACAAATACCGAGCTCACCCCACAAGAAACCTACAATAGAAATTGTTTTGCTACACATACAAGATGGAGTACAAGTAGAACTGAAGCTACTGGGTCACATTGGGAAGCTCAAGTATTTCGACCATGACGTATCATATGAAACCAAGTTCCCAAAAATTTCGAAGAGGGTCTTTATGAATACCATAACTATAAACCAACTTGGAGAAATGATCAGCCATCCACACCAGTGGGCAACTGGGATGGACAGAACATGAATCTTAGGTTTACTGAAATTACCACATTTTCGCAGATCCTAGTACGCAACAGCATGCGTCAAGCAGCTGTTAGCAGTCACCCATGGAGGGGATATATGTCTGGACAAACTTCTTCCCATAACTATTGATATTATTGCACAAATAACAGGATTACCAATCATGGGTATGGATCTCGCATTGATTTTGGAAAACAAATCCAAGGAGAAAGCATTGGCAGAGGAAATGAAGAAGAAATATGGCACCGCCAGGGGAAAAAGAGGCATCGTGATCAAACAAATCAACAACACAACTACACAATTGAGCACAAAGATCTTATCTTAAAAATTTCTTAGAAAATGTCGCAAAGACAAAGTACTAGCAGGAGCTACTGCAATTGAAGCTTAGTGCGTAGAAGGCACCTTTATGAGCTGGGCACCATACCTATTGAAATTATTTCAAGAGGAATGCAAAGATGCATAGGACTTAGTCACAGAGTTCCATTACTCGTGGTTGATTACCCTAATAGCCTTCATGGGACGGTGAGAACCAGGGTATGTAATTTTTTGTACCATACCACAGCCAATGGGAGTGAGATACCTATTGATGAGAGTTGGGCCACAGGCCAAACATAAGAGGGAGAATGGAATCATATTTGAAGAATACCTATGGGACATATAAAAATATATCATCCGATCATGCATAATCATGCCAGAGGCTATCGCACGATATGCAGACATCATCAACTTTCGGGCTACATGACAAACCATGTGGATACAACCAAGGCAGGATCCAGATAAAGAGTGGCTATCGATTCACTACTGCATCACAGAGGGTGATATCAACATGCTCATCAGTGAATGTCCTGATGAATGGAGGATCCCAGCCATTACCCCGGAAGTACCAGAAAGAGCAACAAAAGGAGAGGCAGAGCAGGGAGAAACGTAACCTCCAGAAATCCAAGTACCAAAGAAACCAAGGATGGGACAAAGCAAGCTGACTCAGGTAGACAAAGGATCAAATAAGAAAATAACCTAGAAGGGGAAGAAAGAAACTACATAGCCAACCAACGGACATAAGAAATAGGGTGAGGGAGTGCAGGAGACCACCCCAAATCCCATCACACATGAACCAGGGGGAACTAAGAGACCAACCACATAGGCAGGGGGCACACGTAAGAAATCAAAGGTGCAATGAGCATCGCCAAAATATACGATCACAGAGGACAATGGGGAAATGATCGCTATAATGGTCTAGGATTGTCTAGCAGAAGACTTTGATCATGCAACACATCACAAGGATAAACTGAAAAAAGAGCTGGTAGAAATGGGATAGTTCCTCAAGAAACTTGGGGAAGTATAGATAGAAAGTAGAAACAGAGGCATAGATCCATTGACAATATAGACCAAAGAAAGAGTGGAGGTAGAAGAATGAGACCCAATCCTCTCAATTCCACATGTAAACACAATTATTTACATCAAACCTAGCATGTTGTGAATGGATGAAATTATGGGGCAGACACCCTTGAAGGATTTACACCACATCCAATTGGTCTTGACGCAAATTCCATAAAGTGAACTACACAAATTACAGGCTAGTGTCAACCATGAGGTATAGTCTCGGGCACATAAAAACTTAGTCGAGATACAAAAAGCAACAAAGAAGCGAGAGGCACTGGAAAAAGTTTGTGAGCAGGCCAAGTTCAAAACTCAAGAGGAGAAAGAATGCAGGAATGAACCGGAATGAAGAGTGGGAGAAATTTTTGAGAAACTTCCAAGAACCACGCAAGGAAATGAGCTCCCAATAGAAAAAAAGATCAACAAGATTATGCAGACAATTGATCAGTATCAGAAGGAGGTTGAGAATCTCTGGGAATATCTCACACCAACCACTCCACCAGCAGTGAAGGAGCAAAGGAAGCAAGAAGAAACAATGCAGTTGTAGGAAATAGAGAAGCAGGTTAGCACACAACAACTAAATTGTTCGATAAAGCAACATAACTTTGGACAAGGTTGGAGGAGGATCCACAAGTCCAACAGTGGGACAAGGAAGAGGAAAGGATCAATGCAGTGATACAAGAGCTGAAGCAGAGGTAGAGTACCATACCAATCCCAGAATGTATCAAAGGGATGCAATAGATCAAGAAGATGCAGGAAGAACTTATCATTGCGCAAATGCAGAAACAGGAGCACCAGGCTCAAATAGATCCATTGTAGGAATGAGTAAAAGAACTAATCGCACATGAAGAAGGAGATAAAACAAAGATATCATAGACCGAGGAAGAATGTGTAGGATTGTTGAGCAACGAAGTGGCAGTTCAAGTAGTAGACACCATCAAGGAAAAGACTGCACAGGCACTGACAAAAGCAGCAGAGCTCAAGGAAAAGGTCTAGACAATCACCAAAGAGATCGAGGAAGCTAAGAAGGATTAGGTGACTCAAGATGAGCCACATGTCGATGTTGGGGGCCTATTGGCAGTGGGCCGAAGTGGAAAGAAGGATGATCGTGGGGAAAGAAAGCGTGCAGAGGGCAGAGTGATAGTTGGCAAGAAACACAGCATGCACGCATGGGAGGAAGACCTAACGTAGGTAGGGTTAGGGTATTGGTAAGAGATTGTAAATGGATGAAGATCCCAAAATGTATAAATATATATACGTAGGTATCATGTAGAGGTTCAACAGTTCTGTAATGGTTCAGATTGTTATTGTTCCTATTACTATAATTACGCATGAGTGGATGCAATATCTAATGAGATTATGAACTATTTTGTAAGTTGTTGAGCTAGAGGAGAGGAGAGAAGGTCGATATTGAGGATTATATGATAGGCTAAGGAGCTTGGTGTGATCTAGTTCACCTCATATAGATATTACCTATCTAAGGAGAATTGTAAGCGCACGACGCTTGAGATGCAGAACTAGCATAATAAAAGAGTCAAGAGAAAAATATTTATGGATGTAGCCTAGGAGGGGTGAACCATAGTAATATCTATGTAATGTGATGAATGCATGCATATCTTTGCTATATTTTCAGTAGTTAATCGTTGTGCTTAATGACTAAAGAATTATTATATTGGTTAGTTAAATGTTGTTGCGATATTGAGGAAATAAGATATGGAAGTTATTGCATAAGAGGGAATAATAGTAGGTTGCAGTTACGAGTTATAATAAATGGTCCAGATTATAGATATCATATCCCATGCTCAATCCTAGTCTGTAAACACCTGATTCTTACAACCACCCATTAAAGCTATCTCCGGTGAGACTGCGCAGTGCATTCTGTGTGTTGTGTTTCCTTCTGGTTTACCGAGAGGGCCAATAGTTTTAGATGCTTTGTTGGAAACCCAAAAGACATGAACCCTGGGTCAATAAGCTCAGAGTAGAATAGAAGAAGAGTAATAAGCGAATAGGTGACATTTGGATTGGTTCCTTCAACCTTTTCACCTCAGTCGAGGATGGATCCAAACTTTATTTGGGAGAGGACACATAAATCCATTATATGTTGTATTTATTACCCTTCCTATTTGATCTAAAATGAAGAAGACTTGAAAAACTTGAATAATTATTGCAAGTGAAATGTTATGTGTTTAAAGCAATAGGATCAATTTGCAACACATAAATTAAGGATTACTTATGCAAAATACTCATAGACAACAACATAAACATTGAACATAAACACATGTGCATAGCAATTGATAAAGGAGTTCACCCCTCTTATGGGCTACATCTCCTGGTCCAGCTTCCAATGGATCATTATTATTATTTTCTCAAAAATTGCTCAAAAACATGTCTTACAATGCTCAAACTGACAAACCAACTACTCCAATGGCTTCCTAGCATCCCAAAACCCCTGTCTGGGCTCTTTCGGCACCTCAATCGGTCGAAAAATGAAGAAGTTAGGCCTCCTAGAAGTCTCCCTCTTCAAGCTTGTTGTCTCTGGTTCTACAATTCGCACCCTCCTTGATTGAACCTGGCTCACACACTCTTTTAAGCGTAAAAACCCAGCACCGGGTGCAACCGCGCCAATGGTGCAAACCGTAGGATGGTTAAGGCGCCTCCAGCCTCTAACCGCCTCGGCACTTGGGCATATGGCCATGTTACCTCGCGCGGGGAAAAATGGTGGTTAAACCGTTTGAAAACCGTGCAACTTCCATTTGGGTCCCACGCCAACATTTAACACATGGTTACATAGAGCCACGGGTCATGGTTTTAAACCCCACGCATACATATGATATATATATAAAATACATTACAATGCAATGTATTGCAATACAATGCAATACAATGAAATGCACGCACCAACCAGTTGGGCAATATGTTATATGTTGGGTCATATGTAATACAAAACGACCATGGGTTGGGTCTTAGCCCCGGCCCAACCCCCTGCCCGACATACAACACATTAAACATACATATAATGTTTCTCGTAATGATAACAAGGAACAAATGGTGGTGTAATGGCTAGCGGAGGTTCGTGAAGGCATTAGTGTTGGGGGAGGTCCGGGTGTCAAACCCTGCGGACTCCCAATACAATTTTATACAACCAAATAAATAATAATAAGGGGGACATGTGGCACCCAGGGATTGGGCCACGTGTCCTCATATTACTTGCCACCAACCAGACATGTGTCATCACATCATTCACCTCTAACAACCAATCGGATCCTGCCAGGTCATCGGATGCCAGATCATTGTACGGATGGTACGGCCCTGCCACGTCACCGTATGGACTATACAGACAGGTACAGTCAGCATCCAAAAATTTTGCTTGTTTGGCTTGGCGGACAGATCGCGATATCTCCTCCATACGGATTCCGTTTGAGAAAGTAAATATACTGCCAGAATCAGGAAGACAAGACGGACACAATGGAACTGTTTTCGTTGCATTCTGAGCACTTTGAAAATTGAGCAAAATTTGATCCCCTGATCACACCTCCCCATTGGGAAGATTTTGGACCTCCAAAAGACTATCTCAGTCTATGTGAAGATGAGGGTATATTTCCCTCACCCTTCCAACCTCAATCCACTTGTCATTTTTTGGATTCATCCCTTTAAGACCAACTCGCAAATACTCCACATTTCCTCTCTTCGAAGTTCGTATTCTCCTATCAAGTATGGTGTCTTCTTGCAGTTCTGTTAGATACTCTGGAGAAAAATCATCTATGGAAGGAATATGAACATGCTCTCCTTGATCATCAATCAATGGAGGCTCATACAACTTCAAATTCTCAACATTAACAACTGCATACATCTGCAT
>SNQJ01S0011466.1:0-10649 GCA_010110895.2 Picea sitchensis | reverse complement strand
GAAGGAGTTTTACCATGCCCATTGGGAAGATGTTTCAAACTGGTAGAAGAAGAAGAAGAAGAAGAAGATGATGGAGGAGGAGAGGGTGGTGGAGAAGCACCATTCCCTCCATCTCTTCCTAGAGTCTTGTCACCACTGCCTCCCTTATGCATTGAAGGGTTAGAGCCTTCACCCTGCGACATCATGTTCCATTCCATCATGAAATTCATCATATCTCTCAACTGTATGATAGTCTGCCTGAGATCTTCTTCTTCAGCCGAAACACGTTCATGACTTTCTGCACTAGACATGCTTGGTGAATGTCTCTCTGCAACTTGCGGTTAATGAAACTGCTTCCTCCTTATCGGATAAGAACTTGGCTCCACAAGTTGACCTTCTCCTCTTGTGAGTTTCAATCTTGTGAGCATCAAAAACAAAACTTGTAAACAATCAAGTCTTCAAAACCAGTGCTTTGATACCAACTTGATCTAAAAATGAAGAAGACTTGAAAAACTTGAATAATTATTGCAAGTGAAATGTTATGTGTTTAAAGCAACAGGATCAATTTGAAACACATAAATTAAGGATTACTTATGCAAAATATTCATAGACAGCAGCATAAACATTGAACATAAACACATGTGCACAGCAATTGATAAAGGAGTTCACCCCTCTTATGGGCTACATCTCCTGGTCCAACTTCCAATGGATCATTATTATTAATTTCACAAAAATTGCTCAAAAACATGTCTTACAATGCTCAAACTGACAAACTGACTGCTCCAATGGCTTCCCAGTGTCCCAAAACCCCTGTCTGGGCTCTTTCGTCACCTCAATCGGTCAAAAAATGAAGAAGTTAGGCCTCCTGGAAGTCTCCCTCTTCAAGCTTGCTGTCTCTGGTTCTACAATTTGCACCCTCCTTGATTGAACCTGGCTCGCATGCTCTTTTAAGTGTAAAAACAAAGCACCGGGCACAACCGTGCCAACGGTGCAAACCGTAGGATGGTTAAGGTGCCTCCAGCCCCTAACTGCCTCGGCACTTGGGCATATTTCCATGTGACCTCGCGCTGGGCAAAATGGTGGTTAAACCATTTGAAAACCGTGCAACTTCCGTTTGGGTCCCGTGCCAACATTTAACACATGGTTACATAGAGCCACGGGTCGTGGTTTCAAACCCCATGCATACATATGATATATATATAAAATACATTACAATGCAATGTATTGCAATACAATGCAATACAATGAAATGTGCGTGCCAACCGGTCGGGTAATATGTTATATGTTGGGTCATATGTAATACAAAACGACCATGGGTCGGGGCTTAGCCCTGGCCCGACCCCCCGCCCGATATACAACACATTAAACATACATATAATGTTTCCTGTAATGATAACAAGGAACAAATGGTGGTGTAATGGCTAGCGGAGGTTCATGAAAAAATTAGTGTTGGGGGAGGTCTAGGGGTCGAACCCCACAGACTCCCAATACAATTTTATACAACCAAATAAACAATAATGAGGGGGACATGTGGTGCCCAGGGATTGGGCCACGTGTCCTCATATTACTTTCCACCAACCAGACACATGTCATCACATCATTCACCTCTAACAACCAACCAGATCCTACCACATCATCAGATGCCACATCATTGTATGGATGGTACGGCCCTGCCATGTCACCGTACAGACTGTACAGACAGGTATAGTCAACATCCAAAAAAATTTCCTGTTTGTCTTGGCGGACAGATCGTGATATCTCCTCCATACGGACTCCGTTTGAGAAAGTAAATATACCACCAGAATCAGGAAGACGAGACAGACGCAATGGCACTATTTTTGTCGCATTCCGAGCACTTTGAAAATTGAGCAAAATTTGATCCCCTGATCACTATTCCTCCAATCACATCATGCCGACCTACCATAATGATACGACATTTCCATCATGTGTCATTATTACTAATTATGGCCTAAGCCACCATACCGTCAATTTTCCTAATTTAGCAATCTTTCCCCAACATTCCATTGCACGTTGTTGGCCCTTGATGAAGTTATGAGGATCCTTGGTCATGTTTGACCTATTTTTGGGACTTTCACAGACTGTCGAAGGAGGAGCGCAAGTCGAAGCGGAGATCGCGATATCTCATCCCCTTTTTAGGGATTTTTGGGTTTTGGTCTTATGTAATGGGTATGGGGATGTTGGCCCATGGGTTTTACCCATGATTAGGCCCATTTTGTAATGTATAAATAGAATTCTAGGTGATGTAAGGAAGAGCAATTGTTTCTAGGTGAAAAAGTGGATCTGTGTGATTTGGCTTTGTGCATATTGTGTAAGACTTGCAGAGCTAAGTGCAAGTAATTTTAAGAAGGATTTGTGCTATAACCTAGCTCGAGGAAGGAGGATCTGGCAAAGTGCACGCAGATCTCATGTCCTATGAAGAGTAGGCTCTTGTGGCTCTGTGCATGTAGATGATTGATAGAAGATAATAAAGAGAAGAAGAGTTGGTGGGCATAACCCCAGGTTGGGGGTGAACCACGTACATCTTGTGTTATGGTTTCTTTGTGCCTTATGTTGTGGTATTGTTGATATGATTTATGCTTAGTGCTTTATGTATGTTAGCTAGGTCTATGAATGCTTAGTGCTCTATCTATGTGGATGAATTCTAGATCTGATCTATTTCCTTGTTCTAAGTTCTTCTATATGTTAGATCTGGTTAAATACTACACTGCGTTGTAATTAGGGTTTGTCTGCGCTGTGAGATAAGATTAAGTATTGATGAATAATGATTACTAAGTGCTCTGTTAAAGTGTTATAATCATAGATCTATGTCCTAGCTAAGGTTGCAAACATCTGAGTCCTACAACCACCCCTATCTCTACCTCGGGTGAGACTTCATCTACTTCGCAGGTGTTGTCGAAAGGGTTGGTAGTTAGGGTTTTGTTGGTGCTCTCTTGAAGCATTGAACCCTAGGTCTGCCCCTGTGCCAACAAATGGTTCCATTGCTGAGAACTGAAACTATGATTGCTAGGAACTGAAGAAAAGATAAATCTTTGTGCATATATCTGCTTCCCTAGTGCACAATACTCTACTTGACTTGGGAAGCTTTGTGCTAAAAAGAGGAGTTTGATCTGAAGAAAAGAGGTAAGATCTTAAATATTTGTGCTTCGTTAAAGGTAATATAAGTAGAAATTTTTGTTTCGAAAGTATGGATCTAGGTATGTTTGATAAATTTTGTCCTAGCCTAAAAACTAGGGCACAACTAGAAGAAGGAAGGTTTAATATGAGTAGATCTGATAGAAATAATGAAAGATATGTTATTCCTATGCATAGAAATAATGTTTGGACTAACAAATGGATGCAGGACCCTAGAAAGATTTTTTTGCAGGTTAGCTACTATGATCCTAGTGCACAGTACAAGAAAGGTTGGGGATCAATTAAAAGAAAAAGACGATTAACCCTTTGTTATAGTTGCATAAGACCAGGACATCTTGCTAGGGAATGCCCTAGTAGAATACCTAGTTGTCTTTTTTGTAAAGATATGGACCATGAAGTTTTGGATTGCCCTAGAATGATTGCAAATCTTGAAACAATGAATATGAGACAAGAAAACCATGAAGAAGATCAAGAAACTAAGACCTTGGAAGAACCCCAGAAAGAATCAGAGACTGTACTATTGCAGATGAAGGAAACCCTGAATGATCATAGAGATATAAACTTATCAGAGATATTCAAAGAAAAAGAGTGCATAAAAAAAAGAATAGGAGACTTCGACATTGACTGTGTTCTAGATGAGGAAACACAGGTGAATATCATGACAGAAAGAACTTGGGAAATTTTAGGAAATCCTGCTATAATTCCTTCATTGGGAGGAATAGGATTATTTAGAGGAAAGTTGATAACCCTCTGTGTAAGACTTACTCAGACATCTATGAGTGCTCATGGAATTTCGATAGAGGAAGAATTTGGAGTTGCTAAATTTATTGAGGAAAACGCCCCATTTACTATGTTACTAGGAAAAACCTGGATTGAGAAAGATTAGACCTGAAGAAAAGAAGAGGAATATCTAGAACAGAAAAAGAAAGACCTAAGAGACTTCATGACTAAGAGAATAGTGCACTTATTGAAAGAACAAGAGCTACTGAGGACCAGAGATCTCGATGTCGAAGTTGAAAGAACATAGGAAGACTTGAAACCCCTATATGTACAGAGGAGTAGAGCGTGTACCCAAGACAGAGAAAAAGTATTTCCCTTGAACCCTAGTAAAGACCATCAACAATGAAAAGTTACTACACCAAGAAGAGATAAGAATCAGAATGGAAAGAGGAATACCGAGATGCATATCACCAGGAAGAAGGCTAGAAAACTCAATAAGAAGAGAGCAAAGGTAGAAAAGTTGGAGGAAGCTCTAGAGGGGACTTTACAAAAGGAAGGTTTGAAAAACTGGAACTTCGTCGGGATATCAGAATAGTGCAACATGGAACTTCACCATGGAGAAGAAATATAACCATTGGAGGCATTATAACCATTAGCTTGACGCTTCCGAATAGTTACAACAATAGTTATGGCCAGAAAGCTCACCATCATACCATTGGGACCACGCTGTAACAGACAAAACTACATTAATGAAGGCTTCTCTCCCTTTGGAGAGATCTGTTACCTCATTGTCTATTTATCCCATTGAGTCTTTCACCGGGAACACTTTTTCCAACCAAGATTCTCTGAGCCCACAGATTAGTTGATTTTTCATAGTGATCATCGAGCTATCGCCATCCATCCCATTGCATTCAGTGGTTTCTCATCAACCTGAGATATTCAACCATGAGCGTGTATGTACGAAGAACTTAGCATAGTTAAAGATTCTGTGAAGGAGGTACTCATCGACCTCATGACTAAAAGGATAATGTTTGTGGGTGTATAAGATTCATTGATGAGAGGAGTGCAAGCCTCCTTGTTGACTGCTCATGGATCCGGACCATCCTGAGCTACGACTGAGAAAATAACCAAGCATAGAGATGACTTGGAGAATGTGAATTTACTACCATCTATCCTACCCGATTACATCCCACCCCTGGCTGGAGTAGTGAGTCATGACAGTGTCTTGAGGGACTTTGACTACACCATCATCACTGCATATCTCTTGAAGGTGATTCACGCAGTCAACCCACAACTAGAAAGGATTCCAACCTTGAAGATCAGTGACTATAACCTAGGAGACCGCAAGAGCTATGGTATGCTTTCACATCACAAATATCTGACCAAGACGAAGGGAAAGAAAATGAAAATCATCCCCCTACCATGGACTATGAACCTCGCGCAGTCCACCCTATTGAATGTGATGAAGATTCCACACTTCGAAAGGAACCAAGAGGTTAATGCATGTGTTAATATCCTACTATCATGTTACCATGACGAATATCTATGGATAAACTGACGCATCATAGTCAATATGACGTTGATCCATTGGATCACTGGATTAAGCATATAGGGACCCAACCCACAGGACTTCTACCAAGGGAAGGCTACAGATTGTGCATTGGCACAAAAGATCAAAGACACATATGGTGATGTAGAAAAGGGGACATGAGGCTACAAGGTAGCCTCCATCCAGAATGGCACAGTGTGCCTAGAATGCCAATTAATTGTGGGAAAACTGGTGAGAAAGAACAGACCTACGCAGGTCATAGGATTCGTTGTTGACCTCACTGACAAATGTGTGGAAGGTATACAGATGAAATAGGTGAAGTACCTAGTTAACCAACTTGAATTGTATTGCTTTGAAGCTCAAGATCAGGGCTATGAATTCCATTTTAGCTGGCTATTGATCCTCATCACATTTACTACTTGGGAGATGCCAGAAAGTGTGACCTTTCCTGACACCGAGCCATTCGAGCCGCTCGTCATGAAGTTCACCGTGCTTTGGTATTCAAGAGATATGGGGAGACAATGGCAATTGAACATAGTATATCATACCTACTACCTATAGCTTAAGAGGGCTATTGAGTCCTTCCCCTGTATGACATCGAATACCCTAGACAGGTTCAGGCCTCTTATGAAATTCTGCGTAGATAGGAATTTTATTTATATCACTACATGCATCGATGAAAGAAAAGAAGAGCTTAAGTCCTACTACAAGCTCATGATAGAGGACCTAGAAGAAATCATTAAGGACTGGCCCACAGAACTCCTTCTCACTCCCAACCCTGCAGAACTGTCTGAACCAGACCTCATTGGAAATCTGGTGGTTACTCGCGAAGAGTATGATGCCCCAAGAAACAGCAGGAAGAAAAATAAGCAAGATGTATAGGAAATACACAACACATCAGAAGATACCACATTTGAGCCACTTAGCGGAGGAGGTGATGACGAATTGAACAAAGAAGAAAAAGAAGAAGATAAGCAGGGAAAAGTAGCACTGCCACATAACCTCCCTGATGACACTGGTCCATCTAAGAAAAGAAAGGTTTCTACCACAAAACCTACATCGCAGAAGAAGTCCAAATCCAATAAGCCAAAGATGCAGAGTTTGATCATGGTCGATGACTTCGACTTCATTATTTCAGTTGTAGGAGATGCCTCAGAAGATATTCTGCAAAGAAATGAAGAAAAACAAGAATCCATGTATGATAGAATTGAAGTAGAACTAAGAGGTGTATATCAAGCATTTTATTTGAGCTGCACAGTGTCCACTGCACCCCTACCATCAGATGAAATAGATTTCAGAGATGAGCCTACCTAAATCCGTAGAATAGTTGGCGTGACCGAAGCTCACCTTCATCTCTTACACGAGGAAAAGGAACAGGCCACAGTGGCCTTAAAGAAATCACAGGAGGAAGTTGTAGATAAATGCAGGATTTTGCAGTAGGAGAAGGATTCCCTTCAAGAAAAGTTCTAAGAAGAGAGAGTGCAGATCCAGTAAGAGAAATAAAATTTGCTCACGAAGAAGGTTGGAGTAAAAGAATCATTCAACAGAGCACTTTACTTTGTGATGAGATTAGAGAAAAATGAGGAAGAACCAGTGGAGCATCAAGTAGTGCAGCTCACGGAAGCCATCCAACATCTTCAATAGAGAATCACAAAATTAGAGCTATGAATAGTGCCCAACACTCTGTAGAATGTGCGAGATCAAAGAGAATTAATTGCTCGCAACACAGTTGGGAGAATCAAGGCCCTCACCATGGAATGTAAACAACTAAGTGATCGTAGTGCCTAGACTTATGAACGAATCATTGAGGATCCTGAATTGAAGGCACTAGAGTCATAGCTCCAGGAAGTAAAGAAGCAAGTAGAAACAATACAAGTGCAATTGAAACCCCTGCCATCAATCGAGAGGATGAAGCAATCCCAAGAACAATGCACTTCTCAACAACAGGTCCACACCATTCAGAGCAAAGTCATGGAAGTGAATCAGAGGCTCCAACTAATATAGGACAAGGCTTGCCAACTATTCGTAGAGATTGAAGGTCGAGGAGCAGAATTGGAACAAGTCCTCACTACAATTGAACAATGCTTAGAGGGACCTATCAACGAAGTTGTTATTCAAGACTTTGTCGAGCAGGAGGCCTTGGTGCAACAACAGGTCAAAGTAGCTCAAGCCAAGATAGAGGCTTTTGAAGCAGAGCTACCCAAACTAGAGTGACTCAGGATGAGTCACATGTGAGTGATGGGGGCTTGTTGGCCCTTGACCAAGTTCTGAGGATCCTTGGTCATGTTTGACCTATTTTTGGGACTTCGCAGGCTGTCAAAGGAGGAGTACAAGTCGAAGCGAAGATCATGGGATCTTAGCCCCTTTTTAGGGATTTTTGGGTTTTGCGCTTATGTAACAGGTATGGGGATGTCGGCCCATGGGTTTTACCAATTCTTAGGTCCATTTTGTAATGTATAAATAGAATTCTAGGCAATGTAAGGAAGAGCGATTGTTGCTAGGTGAAAAAGTAGATCTGTGTGATTTGGCTTTGTGCGTATTGTGTAAGACTTGCAGAGCTAAGTGCAAGTAATTGTAAGAAGGCTTTGTGCTATAACCTAGCTTGGGGAAGGAGGATCTAGCAGAGTGTGGACCGATATCCTGTCCTATGCAGAGTAAGATCTCGTGGCTCTGTTCATGTAGATGATTGACATAAGATAATAAAGAGAAGAAGAGTTGGTGGACGTAGCCCTAGGTTGGGGGTGAACCACATACATCTTGTGTTATGGTTGATTTGCACCTTATGTTTTGATATTTTTGATATGATTTATGCTTAGTTCTTTATCTATGTTAGCTAGGTCTAGGAATTCTTAGTGATCTGTCTATGTGAATGAATGTTAGATCTGATCTGTTTCCTTTTGCTAAGTGCTTCTATATGTTAGATCTGGTTAAATACCGTGTTGCATTTTAATTAGGGTTCGTCTGCGCTATGAACTAAGATTAAGTACTGATGAATAATGACTACTAAGTGCTCTATTAAAGTGTATAATAATATATCTGTTTCCTAGCTAAGGTTGCAAACATATGAGTCCTGCAACCACCCTTGCCTCTACCTCAGGTGAGACTTCATTTGCTTCGCAGGTGTTTCTGAAAGGACTAATAGTTAGGGTTTTTTTGGTGTGCTCTTGAAGTGTTGAACCCTGGGTCTTCCCCTGTTCCAAAACATGTCCATACCTACAACTCACCCTATAAAAAATTCACAAACAATAATCTAGTAAGAATATAACTACCTACAGTGGGGGCTCAGTCATTTTTCATGATCCTGAGTTGCTCAATTTGCTACATAGCCACCTTGAGGTCTACCAAATATTTCAGAATGCAATTTGGGTGACCTTTTCTGAGAAATCATAGTGATTTGACAACATTGTCACCCTCGCGTTTGTCAGGAACTTAGAAAGAACAAGATTCTCGGTTCAGGGATTGCATGTCAGTGTCACAAAGACAACCAATGTAGAGGTCGCAGGACTATGAAGGATGGGGGTGATCTGGTTCATCAAGAAAGTGTCAATCTTGGTAACCAAGACAAACATTTTGAGAGATGAAGAAAAATTCAGGAACAAAGGTAAAATAATCAAAAGAAGCTCTCTTCCATCTCCATGGAAAGATGTTGTTTACTTTATTCAGAGATATATTACCTATGAAGGCATATTCACAGTTGTCTTCAATTATCATTTTATGTTATTTTTACACCTCCACCATGGACAAATCCTCAACATCCTCTACATTTTGCTCGGATCCATCAAAATAATGGTAAGCTCTATGCACTCTAAAAATACACAAACCTATGTCTTGAACCATGGGTGGATCAAAATTTTGGTTGTCCATGCGTTGGGAAAAAGGAATGCTACATGGAGTGAATTCATTGGTTCTACTGGAAATTAGGGTTTAGCAAAGAAAGGAAGTAGTGACATGGAGAAACTAGAAAAAGATGAGGAAGTATATATTGAAGGAGATAATTTAGAACTAGATACTGTTAATAGAAACAACAAGTCTGGAGATGACAAGTTCGAGAATAAGGACGAGATGGAGTTATAAAGTACCCATGGTGATACAACTATTGGGATGGAAATAGAAGAATATAAAAGAGTATATACAGAGAAGAAAGAGGTAGGAAGAGATAAAAATAATTAATACACGGGAGGAGATACAGAGAAGAAAAAGGCATGAGTATACATGGAAAGAGAAGATGTAGGAGGTGATACATAGAAAGAATATAGTGCAGAAGGTAAAAAGATATATCAAGAGGACCATAGGGAAGAAGAACAAGTTTAAAAGACTGAGATACAAAGAAACTCCCACGTTACACAAAATGTTTCACAGCTTCCATCCAGTGACAAAGTAGAGATTATAGGTGAAAACTCCTCTTGAGAAGAATGCAAACCTTGTCCTATCATAGAATAAAATCCACAATAGAAAAGACAGAAGAAGAGGTTATCTTGAAATTTTGTTGATGAACTCACAAAAAATAAGAACCAGGTCTTCTTCAGTAGTGTCAGGCCAACCATCTGAGCCATTAATCATTGTTGATCACCCATGAGAACTTGCTAAGAAACAAACTGCTGCAAACAAGGGAAAGACAAGAAAAATAATTTGTGGCTCCAGGCCAAGTAAAACAACATCCCTACTTATAAAAATTAATCAATTAAAAGAGGAAAATTCTAGGTGTGAAGGACAATTAAGGTTTTTAAAAGGAAAGTTTTAGGAAGAAGAAAACCCCTTGAGATTGGGAGCTCTAGTTGATATTTCCCAACTAGTGGAAAAATTGTTTTCCCCTTTAAAACTCGAGGCTACAATATTAGAGAATAATGATTCCAGAGGGCAGTAATGTTCAGCATGCGGTGATGTCCTGTTGACAGGCGAAAATGACCGTCCGTCAACTGGGAGAGTGGAACCGGTCCGGGGTTGTCTAAATAACCCAAGCCGTTTGGTATGGACCACCCTGACGAGTTTAACGGCTCCGTTGGCCGCTCTAAGGTCTCGTAAGGAAACCAAAGAGAAAAATTGATCTAAGTTAAGTGATCTAAACTAAGGAAACTAGAAACTAATAAAACACACTAAAACAAACTAACTAACTAAATAAAAGAAATCAAACTAAATTAGAGGAAACTAGAAACTAATAAAACAAACTTAACTTAATTATACTAATCTAACTATGAACTACTAACTGTTATATATTTACAAGACACTAACTATGATTATAATAACTTAA